>CAJGYO010000012.1:52255959-52513320 GCA_904845875.1 Miscanthus lutarioriparius
TTTCAAGTACCTAGTTTTTTGCCTTGAATTCTCCCGAGTCTTGGATATGACTGTTTTGATATAAGAATTTACTCTGAATTTGAAACTCGTGGGTAGCATATGCTTGATCTAAGTTTAGGTAATTGACGGATATGATATGAGAAGGTCTGAGTTGTTTATCTTGTTCCAAGTGATACTAAAGTTCTAGAGATTTATCATTTGAAAGACATAAAAATCTTACATGATGAGTTCCTGTATGACAAAGCTTGAATTCCTACCAAAGCCATACATGAAATTTAGATTAGGAAAACTTCTATATATATGTTGCTTGTTTTGCATTGAGCTTAGTCAAGGTTTGTTGACCCTTATGAGAGGTTTGTCATGCTATTAAAATCAAGATCACATACACACCACCCACATATGCACTACTCCTACACTGCTGGTAGGCCCAAAAACATGCCATTCCATCTAGATCCACCAAAAATGTTTTACTCCTACTCTGGGGTTAACACCAAAAATATGTTTGATAGGATTTCCACCAAATAAATGCTCCAAGTTCTTGTTGCTGTCTCTCAAAAATTTTGTTGCAGAAAAGAAGCATTGGGCTATGCAAAAGTTATTCATAAAAGAGAGATGAAAAATGGACAAGTGTTTGAGATATTGAAAACAATGGGTACTCAGGTGCCCGCCTGAGAAAAAAGAGAAAGATGAATAAGATATCCCATGTTCTCTTGCAAAGTTGTTTCCAAGTTTCAAAAGAGAGATATGTTTTTAAGGAGCATAGTAGAAATAGGTTAGCCACCATATATATTATCCACCAAACATCCACACACATGCACATGTTGATTTGATTGTATGACTTGACTCTCTTTGGATCTGAGGTTTGACTTTACAATATATGTATTGCAAGTATGCTCTTTTATGTTTTCTCCACTCCTATGAGCTCCACATAAGCCTTAGTTTTAGGAAGAGAAAGGCATAATATCACTATTGCCTCAATGTGGATCCACAAATACCACATATATTGAGAGACTTGAGAGTGTCATACAAAGGAAGCTCCAAGTTTTATTTTGAAAACTTATAAAACTCTAGAATAATGGTTAAGCAAAGAACTTGAGACATAGTGCTTGACTTGATTGTTTTGTCTTTCAATTGCTCAAGACCCAAGTGAAGGTTAAGAAGCCCCATGGTTGAAAGTAGTATGGGTAAGTTTGAAAGTCAGATCGGTTCATTCTAATCCAAAGGAGAATTCTTGTTTGAATGCATGTGTACTTTTGAGGAGTGAAAGCATCGACGCAACTCTTGATCCATTTACTGAGTTTAGCTTTGCTAAGGGACTAGCAAAGGTTAAGCTTAGGGGAGTTTGTTGATGGTAGTTATCACCCATTATAAACCGTCAATATAACATGCATAAGGGCATAAATATAATCACCAACGAAGTTTTAGGGGTTTAAACTAACAAATTCAACAAGATTTGGTAAATCTGTATTTTCTGTAGGGTTTATGTTGGACCCCGATATCTATTCTGTTAGGAACTGATATCGACGCCGACGGGGGTTGTCGAACTTACAACTTTGAGGCCCCCAGGAGTGCATGTAGCAACTCCGCTTTAGGATCTTTATGCTGAGTTGCATACACATACCCAATACAAGGCATTCCAGACAACTTATTCGCGTACACATTTCAGCCTTACATTATTTCCGAAAGTGTTATTCATAACAAAATAGAGTTGGAAGGTGTACGACAAGTGAGTCTAACACTCCGAACAGCTATACTGCTACTCTGGGTTGCCACTCTTGTGACTCACCTACTCGTCGAGTTACATGCAGCTCATCTTGGAAGACGTCAGCTCCAAGGTCTGCTAACCGCTATCTTGGTTCAGAAAGAGGCTCTAGCTACCTACAAAACAACTTAATGGCTGTACCGTGAGTACATTGTGTACTCGCAGGACTTAATTCCAACATATAATATTTGGTGGATGCACAGGTGTTGATGGTAGTTAACATTCAACACAAACCGTTAATATAACTTGTATAAATGGCTAAAATGGACCATCAATGTAAACTTAGGGGTTTAAACTGACAAATTCCATGAGTTTTGCTGAATCTGTGTTTTCAGCAGGATTAAATCAGAAAACTGCCAAGGAGGATCTATTTGTCAAAAGAAATCATGGAATTCCATAGCGTAATTGACGTGGGAAGACTCCAGAAGGTGAATCACCGAAGTGGGACATGTGTCTCGGACACGTGGGGCCGCTCGGCCCCACCTGGAGGCCGCTCGTCCCCTATGGGCCCCACCTATTAGCCTCGTTGTTATGCCAGTTCTCCACCACCTTAAGGACTATATCTCCGCCGTTCTTTAAGTCGGTTTGATCCAAGGGCTCATGTTTGACACTCCAGGCTATATAGACCAGCCTACACCCCCTCTAGGGCATGTCTCATTTGATCCTGAGAGCTAAAAAGCCAGAAACCCTAATTCATATGTCCACTAGGATCAAGGCTAGCAATCAAGAGAAGATTAGTCCTCAATAGGATCTAGTCTTGTATTAGAGATAGTGAGATAGAGTGAGAGGGAAGAGTTTGGAGGAGTCCTGGCCTATCGGTGCTCTCTCTACGGCTTGTACCCTAGTGGAATCAAGTTCTTCCTGAGCTTACTTCTGAGATTTCTCTAGTAATCGACTTTGAATTCAAGTAAGCATCTTGTTCATATTGTTCTTCAGGTTTGCAACTCTCTTTTGTGTACTTTAATCCTTGTAGCTCCTGGGTTAAAGTAGTATTCGTAGGGTAAGCGTGGTGCTTAGACTCGGTTACTCGTGGATGTACCCTATTTTCTAGATCGATGGTAGCTCACAAGGGTGACTCTTATAGCCTCGTTGAATCCTTTGTAGTCCACCTCCCGTTAGTAGGCCTAGTAGGACATTGTTGCTATAGGTAACATACTATGCCTGTGTTTTCTCTAGTAATATCCCTAGAATTGAATAATAGAAGACAAAGCTTACCGAAGTTAGAACTAGAAGACCTTAGCAGTCTCCTCTATGCTCCTATTATCTAGCCTTGATTGTTAAGTTGGTATATGTTAGATTTGGTTATTCTCACACATGTTTCCTCGAGTTCGATATAAAACTGGGTACTCCCGGTGAAGTGCTACATCGGTATAATATCCGTGCACTTGTGGATTTTTCTATGTGCATTAATTTATACCAACAAGCATTTCTGGTGCCGTTGCCGGGGAAACAGTTGCTGAGTTAACTTCAAACCTAGCTTATCCTTGTATCATTATTCTTTTATCTTTTCTCTTTCTTTTTACCATGGTTCTTGAATCCACCCCTATCTACCAATATGGTGCATCTACGAGCACAAGCCTACAACCAAAAGAGTCTTCAAAGCCTATTCTCACCTAGCTATGAGCTGCGCCCGTGTTTAATCAACATGGTTTAGGATCAACCCTTTTCAGGCGAAGATGATGAAAACCCTTATTCCCACCTAAATGAGTTTGAGCAGACCTGTGCATGCCTAAGCATTGTGGGCATGTCAGACAAAACCTTACGATGGAAACTTTTTTCTTTCTCTTTGATGAGAAAAGCTAAACGTTGCTACAATCTCACAATAGGGAGTAGACAAGGAGATTGGGAAGCCCTACGTTCTAGCTTCTGCTTATAATTATTTCCCATCTCTAGGGTAGTCAGACTTCGTTCAGAGGTTCTATCTTTTAAACAAAAGAAAAAAGAATCTCTAGGTATGGCTTGGGAATGCTTTAATACTCTTATTAATAGTGGTCCTGACCATGCCATTCAAGATCCTATTATTCTTCAACACTTCTATATGGGTCTTGATAGGAAAACCTCAAAGCTTCTTAATGCAACATCAGGAGGCTCATTCTTACAAAAATCTTAGGGAACATTCCCGACGAAGTAGAAGAGAAGCCATTAGAGGAAGAATCCCAAATAGCTGAACCCAAATCTTTACCAAACCCATCACCAACTTCAGCTATCCCAAACCCTGAACCATCGGAAATGGAGGAAACTCTGATTTTGGACTTCATGTTTGAATTTGAGGATGAACTTTTCGATGAATATGGAAATACCTTGAATTAGCATACCATGAGGACACCCTAGAAGTCTAGGAAATCATTGCATGAAGAACCTTTAGACCCTTCTGAGGAAGCTTTCCTTAAAAAGACTACGAAAGAGCTAGTGTCTATTATAAGCAATGGATGGTTAGAAGAATCAGAGCTTTTCTCTGATGTGATTCGTTTAGATTCACCTTCAATATCCATTCGTTGCTAAATTAATAAATCTCCTTTTGATGCTCTTTACAATCTAGTTGTGGGTGTTAATATCATGTCTGCATCTTTTGCTCTTGATTTATTGAAACACATGCCATTGACCCCAATAATAAAGTTATTGAAAAGTCTTTTAGGACACATTCTCCTGAGTTTGGACAATAAAGGTAAAAGGATCTAAGGTTCATCTGAGCTTCTATATCTTTGATATTATGGACTTCAACCTATTTATAGGACAACTAATTGAAAGACTTATCCAAGAAGGACACACGGGGACATTGAATATAAGACTTGGGGAAAACTTTAAACTCTCTATACCCATTACTCATTCTCTAAATGCTGAGAGTGAGTCAATTCCTGAGGAAGACACAATGGAAGAGGTTAAGGTTGCATCTCTTGATTATTTGATTGAACCCAACCTTCAAGATGATGCCCAGTTCTTCATCAAGGAAGAAGAAAATCCTACAGAGTTTGAACCTCTAGATGAATCGCTAGAACAACCTAAGCCCACCATTGAGCTTAAACCCCTGCCTTCTAGTCTCAGATATGCTTTTCTCAATAATGATCAAGATTCTCATGTGATCATAAGTGATAAACTTTCTCAGGAAGAATCCCTTCGCCTACTAACTGTCTTAGAAAAGCATCGCTCTACCTTTGGCTATTCACTCCAAGACCTTAAGGGAATTAGCCCTGCTCTGTGCACCCATCGCATCCCAACAGATCCTAACTCTATACCTTCTAGGGAGCCCCAGTGTAGGCTTAATAATGCGATGAGAGAGGTTGTTAAGAATGAGGTTTTGTAACTCTTGCACGTCGGGATTGTAACACCCTAAAATTTGATTTTTTGGAAATAGAGGTAAAATGATTTAATTTGGAATTTTGTGCTCAAGAAAACATAGGAAAATAAAAATTTTCATTAATTTAAAACTCATTATAGGGAGTAGCAACATGTTTGTGCATACATGCTGGTGCATTGTTTCTTTGAATTGTGGGTATTTGATTCAAATTAAAAACATTCAAAATTCTTTTGAAAAGTAAATTTGAAAATGGCTTTGAAGTAAAAGAAAAGAAAGAAAAGAGAATTAGAAAATAAAAGAATTTAAAAAGGTGTAAAATTTATTGTTCATTTTGTTTGAATTGAAAAGTGTGTTTGAAACCCCATTTGAATTTGACTTTGGTCATGCTTGAATTTGGTTTTGAAAATGAAATAGGAAAAAAGTTGGAAATTGGAAAAAATCTCCTTTTCTCATTCCTAGACCAAAGGCCTGCTCGGCCCGCTCCTTCCCCTTTTGTCCCGGGACCCTGCTCAGCCCAGCCGGCATGTTCTCCCCTCTCTTTCTCCCTTCCCCACCGTAGGCCCATTCCCTCGGCCCGCTTCCGGCGCTGGCCATCTCCCGCGCTACTCCGGACGGCCCAGCTCTGCTCGGCCCAAGTGGAGCCGCACGCCGTGAGTCCCTTCTCCCTCCAACCCGTTGACGCGCCGGGCCCGCCTGTTGGGTGCATCTCCTTCCCCGCGTCGTGCTCAAGTGAGACACCTCCTCATCGCCGCCGTCCGTGTCCGCTACACCTCGGTGCCATGCCGCCCAAGCCGCCTTGACCCCCATAAATACTACCCATGCCCACTACCTCCAACCCAATAGCAAGCGCCGCCCTTGCTCACACCGAGGTAGCCCAACCCTAGGTAGCCACTGCCACCGTTCGGTTCACCGTCGCGTTGCTTCGTCGACTTGCCCAGCCGCCTACCTTGCTTCGCATGAAGGTAAGGAAGTCGCTTGAGTCGTGCGCTCGTTCTCTCTCTCACTCTCTATCACTCTCGCATTGTCGCTAGATTTGTCGAGCCGCTCCGCCGCATAGTCCGTCACCGCCGTGCCACGTTGGGCCACCCTGATGCCCTCATCAGGTTCGCCATCTCCTCTGCCTGCTCCCTGTGTTTCGCTCATGGTGAACCAAGGCCTCTAGAGCCATTTCCAAGTTCACCGGCGAGGTGCTCGTCGTCGTCAATGGCGCTCCACCGCGTCGGGCCCTATAGCCGCCGGCCAGCTCTCTCTTCTTTCCCCGTGATCTAATCGGCGCCGTTCAATCATGATCCGACGGCCCCAGATGGAAGATACCCCTTCGCATGGCATCTTGCTAGAGAACCCCTCAGTTTCTTCAAAATAGAACCCACGGTCCATTGAGTATTTCAAAGTTTATGCTTTCTTCTTTTAAAAACGTATTTTGTTCGGTTGACTTCAAAAATACGTTTTCAGCTATTTACAGTTTTGCCACTAGATTTGTTTTAGCCATAACTTCTCCGTTTTAACTCCGATTTGATCCGTTCAACTTACGTTAGGTTTGTATTTACATTGTCTACGTGTTTATATCACTGTTAGATGTGTTTTCAACTTTTAAAATTCAATGTTAGATTTAATCTATTATTTTAATAAAGAAAATCTTGTTTATTTCATATCTTATGCGTTTTAGCTCCGTTTTGACCCATTCAAGTTGCGTTAGATTCATAGCGACGAGATCTACGCGTTAGTAACAGTGTTTATCATATTACTATTTTTGAAATTTCATGGTTTAAATCATATCTTAATTAATAATTATGCAACTGGATTTTATAGATAAAATATGATTTGTTTTACTTTAGTTTTATAATTTGAATCTAAATTTGATTTAATTTATATAAGCTTTTATGTAGTTAAAATAAATGAAGCCTATAGTTTGCTTTCCCACGTATAAAGTAGATCTATCGGTAGATGTATCTTTTTCATCGAAGCTCCGATTAGCGTGCTTTTCCCGTCTGTGTGTTTGTAGCAAGACGTAGATTCATTTTACAAACTTTTTATCTTGATTTTTTGTTTAGTGTACTGTTCTAATTTAGATCTATTGCTTGCTTCATGTATGATTACATGGATGCTTGTGTGGTGCTTTATGATCTTGTCCAGTCGGTGAGTTATACGTGGTGAATCAAGAAGCAGATCTTTGAAGTTTTGAACTTGAAGAAGGATCTAAGTTTAAGGTAAGTATAGCATGGGATCTTACTTGTTGTCCTATACACCTTTAATCATTTAATTCATGCTGCATGTGTCTACCTTAACTGCCACTAAGGATATCCTGGATACTTGTTACCCTGTCCCTTGATACATTTGGGTTATTGCATTGGGTAGTATGATGCTAGTGCTCCACTACAACCATGATCTTGTAACTTGACTAATGGAATATGCAATAAACATTAAAAGATGCTTTTTAGCAACATGGAACAAGGGGGCTAGAGCATTGGGCTATTTTTATGGTGCTCTAGATTCCTCTCCCTAAGGACTTATCTGTAAGTGATCATCTGAGACTTACAGTACAACTATGAGGGCTATATGGCTCTGGCTTTAGCTCAGTATGAGGACTTTTTCTAGCTCGTTAGAGGTTACCTTTCTTGGCGTAAGAATGGCTTGATGAATCGGGTATAGGACAACCTCTACTCTTATATGTATAGCCGTGATGGAATTGTGCCATTCGACAGGGGGGTTCCTATATCTGTTTGCCGAGTGAATCTAATGGCCTGTAGCACCCGGTTTTAAGAACAAAACCAGATACACACCATATGTGAGCCCAGGAAGTCAAATCTCACATATAGCTACAAATAAGGGTAATATCAAATGATAATGCTTAAATACATAGCGTATTAGTATAAAGAATATAACCTCAGAGTATAGACAGCGTAAAGACAACTCCGATCTTCAGGCGAAGACTCCAAATCCACAGGGACAACTGACTGGTTGATCACAAGCCTAATTCCTCCAAACTCTAACAATCTGTTACCCATCCGGGATTTTTATCCAAATAATTGAAAATAAAGCAAGCGTAAGTACATGTCGTACTCAACAAATATAACATAGGGTTCATAAGGCTCAAAAGGTTGACACTGGTTTAACTGCGATTAGCTTTTAATGAGTCATGATTTTAGCAATTGAGTAGCAACAAGTTCACCTCAAGCCCATAAACACATGATCAGGTAAATATGAATAATGATAGCATAAACAGTAATCATTAGTGGGCATATTCATCATCAGTATCATCCGTGTTCATCATCATTAACCATTAGTGATCATCTATTCTGTAAATGTTCCAAGGCCGCTCGTGACCGTGAGCACGGCTGATATACCAGTTTTACACTCTGCAGAGGTTGTACACTTTCACTGTGAGTCGTGATTTACCCTTTTGCCCGAGGTGATCAGCCTCTTGACCCACTACCAAGGAAGGTTAGCAGGGTTCACTATGAAGCCTTTCAAAGGTTCATCTAACAAGTTAGGGCCATTAGATTCACTCGGCAAACAGATATAGGGACCCCCTATCGAATGGCACAATTCCATCACGGCTATACACATAAGAGTAGAGGCTGTCCTATACCTGATTCGTCAAGCCATTCTTACGCCAATAAAGGTAACCACTAACAAGCTAGAAAAGGTCCTCATACTAAGCTAAAGCCAGAGCCATGTAGCCCTCACAGTTGTACTGTAAGTCACTGATGATCACTTACAGATAAGTCCTTAGGGAGAGAAATCTAGAGCACCATAAATAGCCCAATGCTCTAGCCCCCTTGTTTCATGTTGCTAAAAAGCATCTTTTAAAGTTTATTGCATATACCATTAGTCAAGTTACAAGATCATGGCTTTAGTTGAGCACTAGCATCATACTACCCAATGCAATACCCCATAGGTATCAAGGTACAAGATATCAAATATATAGGATATCTTTATTGGCAACAAGGTAGACACATGCAGTATGAATTAAGTGATTAATGGTGTATAGGACAACAAGAAAGATCCCATGCTATACTTGCCTTAAACATCGATCCTTCGATAAGCTTTAATCTTCAATGTTCTTCTTATTCTTCTTCTTGATCATCACGTATATCTCACCGTCTGGACGTAATCATAAAGCACCACACAAGCATCCATACAATCATACACGAAGAAAACAATAAATCTAAATTAGAACAGTACACCAAACATAAAATCAAGATGAAACATTTGTAAAACGAATCTACGTCTTGCTACGAACACACAGACGCGAAAAGCACGCTAGTCGGAGCTTCGATGAAAGAGATACATCTACCGAAAGATCTACTTTATACATGGAAAAGAAAACTATAGGCTTCGTTCATTTAAGATATTTTATAGATGATATAAATTGAATTGAGTCAAATTTAGATTTGATCTATAAAACTAAAATAAAACAAGTCATATTTTATTTATAAAATCCAGTTGCATAATTGTTAATCAAGATATGATTTAAACCATGAAATTTCAGAAATAGTAACATAGTAAACATTGCTACTAACGCGTAGACCTCGTCGCTATGAATCTGACGCAACTGTAATGGGCTTAAACGGAGTTAAAACGCAGAAGATATGATTTAAGCAAGATCTCCTTTATTAAAGTAATAGATTAAATCTAATCATGAATTTTAAAAGTTGAAAACACATCTAACAGTAGTATAAACATGTAGATTATGAAATTACGAACCTAATGCAATTTGAACGGATTAAATCGGAGTTAAAACGAAGAAGTTATGGCTAAATCAAAATCAGTGGCAAATCTGTAAATAGCTGAAAACGTATTTTGGACTTAACCGAAACAAAATACGCTTTTAAATAAAGAAAACAAAATCTGTAAACATGTTTTGGACTGCGGGTTCTATTTTGAAGAAACCGAGGGACTCTTTAGAAAATATGCCAGGCGAAAGAGTAAGTTCTAATCTGGGCCATTGATCTAAAAACGGACGGCTCAGTGTGATTACGTATTTCTATCGTATTTCTGGATTTATTTTTGTAAAGGAAAACGGCCACAATAAAACATGACGTGGAAGATGATGTCATCAAGCTAACTAGCAGATCGGCACAGCGTAACGCATGCAGGCTCACGCCGGTGGCACCATGTACAGCAGCGACCAGAGCTCGCCAGAACAGCTAGAGAAAAGGCCTAGGGCCCCGGTTGACCAGAATGAGAGCAGGGATACTGAGAGAGCGACGGCGAGCTCACCTGGACACTGAACGGAGATGGACCGGAGGTGGCACCGGGCTTGGCAGAGCAGCAGCGACTTCCACAGGGTAAAGCTCGTCGGCTAGCTCGAGTTGACGGAGAAAAAGCAAGATGCCGCGACGGCTTCAGCGGACAGGCTCGGCTCCTTGGCGAGATTCAACTGGGCAGCAGCGTGAGCTCGGGCATGGATGGCGGACGCTGGCGTTAGAGGCTTTGGCGGCTCGGCGTCTCGGCGAAAGAAACTGCGGCGCTGGAGGGCAAAGTATGGAGGCAGCGGTGGACTCCCGGCTCGGCGGCGGCGCTAGATTGCGGCACGCGGCTGGGGCGCTCGGTATTTATGGCCAGGAGCAGCTTGGGGCGCAAGGCAACGGCGCGGGCACGGATTTCTCTGGCGGCGGGACTCTCCGCAGCGGCAATGGAGAATCCGACGTCGTGACGAGATAGGAGACCGACCTGACGAGTGGGGCCGGCCTATCGGTGAACCGAGGGAGAGAGAGAGGGTACTCGCGCAGCTTGGGGCGCACGCCAGAGCAAGGACGGGATAAAGACGAACTGCTCGGTGAAGTCCGAGCCGGCTACGCGAGGTAGAAGATGAGCCTGACAAGGCGGACCCACCGGTCAGTAAGAGCGGGTGTGGGCCAGGGCTAGCAGCCAGAGAGGGGATGCGCGCGGGCGCTTGCTGCCGCTGAACTGGGCTGCGGCTGCGGACCGGCTTCGGCCTGGGCCGGTGCGCTGGGCCAAAGGGAGCTGGAGGCGGGAGCGGGCTGCGGCCGAAGGCGAGGTGGGCTGTTGCTCGAGCCACGCAAGAGAAGAGATACCAAGCAGCCCACGCGGGATAGAGAGGGAGAGGAGAGGGCAGGCCAAGGTAGGCCGGCCACTGGGCTGCGCGGGGAGCAAGAGAAGCAGGCCTTCGGGCCTAAATAGAGAAATGAGAATTTTAATTCCTTTGCCATTTCTTTTCTATTTTGTTTTCAAAGCCAATTCAAATATGACCAAAGTCAAATTCAAATGAGGTTTCAAATATACTTTTTCAGCTCAAGTAAAAATGAGGAATTTTAGTAAGTCTTCCCAAAAATTATTTTTACAACTTTTTAAATTCTTTTATTTTCAAATTTTCTTTTCTTTTAATTTAAAACCATTTTTTATTACAAAAAGCAATTTTAACTATTTTAAATTTTCAATCAAAACCACTCAACCAAATATATCAAATGCAAGGGCATGTATGTACAAACATGTTGCTAAACCTTATGATGAATTTTAATTTAAAAAAAGTATTTCCCTATATTTCGTGAGCAAAAAAAATACAGAATTGAATCATTTTATACCTATTTTCAAAAGTGCAAATTTTAGGGTGTTACATGGCCCTAACTTATTAGACGAACCTTTGAAAGGCTTCATAGTGAACCCTGCCGACCTTCCTTGGTAGTGGGTCAAGAGGTTGGCCACCTCGGGCGAAAGGGTAAATCATGACTCACAGTGAATGTGTACAACCTCTGCAGAGTGTAAAACTGGTATATCAGCCGTGCTCATGGTCACGAGCGGCCTTGGAACATTTATGGAATAGATGATGAACACTAATGATATTGATGATGAAGATGCTTACTAATAGTTAATTGTTTATGCTATTCATTATTCATGTTTACCTGATCATGTGTTTATGGGGTTGTGATAAACTTGTCGCTACTCCTATGCTAAAATTGTGACAATTAAAAGCTAATCACAGTTAAACCAGTGTCAGCCTTTTGAGCCTTATGAACCCCATGTTATATTTGTTGAGTACGACATGTACTTATGCTTGCTTTATTTTTCAATTATTTAGATAAAAATCCCGGATGGGTACTATATTGCTAGAGTTTGGAGGAATTAGGCTTGTGATCAACCAGTCAGTTGTCCCTGTGGAATTGGAGTCTTCACCTGAAGATCGGAGTTGTCTTTCTGCTGTCTGCTGTCTAAGGTTATATTCTTTATACTAAGTACGTTATATATTGAGCATTGTCTTTCGATATTACCCTTATTTGTAGCTATATGTGAGATTTGACTTTCTGGGCTCACATATGGTGCGTATCTGGTTTTGTTCTTAAAACCGGGTGCTACAGGGATTATCTATCCTGTGCCGTATAGTGAGTGGGTTAGCCTTATTCAAGTTGTGCCTAAAAAGGGAGGCATGACTGTTGTTAAAAATGAAAAGAATGAATTAATCCCTCAAAGAACCATCACTAGATGGCAGATCTGTATTGACTACTAAAAACTTAATAAGGCAACAAAGAAAGATCACTTTCCATTGCCCTTCATTGAGGAAATGTTGGAGCGACTGGTGAATCACTCTTTCTTCTGTTTCCTTGATGGGTATTCAGGTTATCACCAGATATCGATCCATCCAGATGACCAAAGCAAAACCACCTTGACATGTCCATATGGAACATATGCTTACCATAGAATGTCTTTTGGACTATGTAATGGTCCAGCTTATTTTCAAAGATGCATGATGTGTATATTTTCTTATATGATTGAAGAAATCATGGAAGTTTTCATGGATGACTTTTCTGTTTATGGAAAAACTTTTGATGATTTCCTTGAAAATTTACACAAGGTTTTGCAAAGATATGAAGAAAAACACTTAGTCCTTAATTGGGAAAATGTCATTTCATGGTTAGAAAAGGAATAGTGCTTGGACACTTGGTGTCCAAAAGAGGGATTGAGGTAGATAGAGCGAAATTGAAGTAATTGAACAGTTACCTCCTCTCATAAATATAAGAGGGATCCTCAATTTCCCTGGTCATGCTGGTTTTTATTGCCGCTTTATAAAAGATCTTTCACATATTCCTAGACCACTTACAAATCTGTTAGCTAAGGATGTTCCCTTTGAATTTGATGATGCATGCTTGAAATCTTTTAACATTCTTAAGAAAGCACTCATCTCTGCACCAATCATTCAACCCCCCTAATTGGTCGTTACCTTTTGAAATTATGTGTGATGCTAGTGATTATGTTGTGGGGGCAGTTTTGGGACAAACTAAAGATAAAAAGCATCATGCAATTGCTTATGCTAGCAAAACTTTGATAGGGCCTCAACTTAATTATGTAACAACTGAAAAAGAACTCCTGACTGTTGTTTTTGCTATTGATAAGTTTAGATCTTACTTAGTAGGAGCTAAGGTGATTGTTTATACTGATCATGCTGCTTTGAAATACTTGCTCACTAAGAAAGATGCTAAACCTAGATTAATAAGATGGATTTTGTTACTCCAAGAATTTAACTTAGAAATAAAGGATAAAAGGGGAGTAGAAAATTCTGTTGCCGATCACTTATCCAGAATGTAGTTTGAGAACTCATAGGAACTGCCCATGAATGATTCGCTATGGGATGACATGCTCTTCAAGGCCACAAAATCTGACCCCTGGTACACAAATATTGTTAATTTAATGGTTGCAGGTTGTGTACCACCAGGGGAGAATAAAAGGAAGCTCATCTATGAAAGTTGTCTCCACATATGGGATGAACTGTACCTCTTCAGAGTCTACTTTGATGACCTACTCAGAAGGTGTGTAGCGGTGGAAGAAGGCATCAAGATCATCGAACGATGCCACTCATCACCATATGGAGGACATTATGGTGCATTCCGCACTCATTCAAAGATTTGGCAAAGTGGATTCTTTTGGCCAACCATGTATGAAGACACGAAAGACTTCATTAAGAGGCGTGGAGCATGTCGGAGGCTTGGGAATATTAATTCAAGAGATGCCATGCCACTCACCATCAACCTCCAGATTAAGCTCTTCGATGTCTAGGCAATTGACTACATGGGACCTTTTCTGAAGTCAAAGAACTATGAATACATCTTGGTGGCAGTTGACTATGTCTCCAAGTGGGTTGAAGCCATGCCATGCGAAGCTGCTGATGCAAAGAACTCCAAAAGATGTTTGAAGAAACAATATTTTCAAGATTCGGAGTTCCAAGGATGGTGATTAGTGATGGAGAAACTCACTTCACTGATATGAATTTTCACAATTATTTGTCAAAGCATGGAATTCATCACAATATCGCTACTCCATATCACCCTCAGACAAGTGCCCAAGCAGAAACATCAAATAAACAAATCAAGAACATTATGCAAAAGACGGTCAACGAGATGGGAACCACATGGAAAGATCGACTACCCGATGCACTATAGGCTGTAGCACCCGGTTTTAAGATGAAAACCAGATACACACCATATGTGAGCCTAGGAAGTCAATTCTCATATATAGCTACAAATAAGGGTAATATAAAAAGACAGTGCTCAATATATAACGTACTTAGTATAAAGAATATAACCTTAGATAGCAAACAGTGGAAAGACAACTCCGATCTTCGGGTGAAGACTCCAATTCCACAGGGACAACTGACTGGTTGATCACAATCCTAATTCCTCCAAACTCTAGCAATCTGGTACCCATCCGGAATTTTTCCAAAGATTTAAAAAGTAAAGCAAGCGTAAGTTCATGTCGTACTCAGCAAATATAACATGGGATTCATGAGGCTCAAAAGGCTGACACTGGTTTAACTGTGATTAGCTTTTAATGAGTCATCTTTTAGCAATTGGGTGGCAACAAGTTATTCACAGCCCGTAAACACATGATCAGGTAAACATGAATAATGAATAGCATAAACAGTAATCATTAGTGAGCATCTTCATCATCAGTATCATCTATATTCATCATCTATTTTGTAAGGGTTCCAAGGCCGCTCGTGACCGTGAGCACGGCTGATATACTAGTTTTACACTCTGCAGAGGTTGTACACTTTCACTGTGAGTCGTGATTTACCCTTTCACCCAAGGTAGCTAATCTCTTGACCCACTTCCAAGGAAGGTCGGCAGGGTTCACTATGAAGCCTTTCAAAGGTTCGTCTAATAAGTTAGGGCCATTAGATTCACTCGGCAAACAGATGTAGAGCCCCCCTTCCCGATGGCACAATGACGTGTAGCCTATACACAAGGGGATAGAGGCCGCATTATACCTAATTCATCAAGCCATTCTTAAGCCAATAAAGGTAACCACTAACAAGCTAGAAAAGGTCCTCATACTAAGCTAAAGCTAGAGCCATGTAGCCCTCAGAGCTATACTGTAAGTCCCGGATGATCACTTACAGATAAGTCCTTAGGGAGAGGAATCTAGAGCACCATAAAATAGCCTAATGCTCTAGCCCCCTTGTTCCATGTTGCTAAAAACATCTTTTAACATTTATTGCATATTCCATTAGTCAAGTTAAAAGATCATGGTTGTAGTTGAGCACTAGCATCATACTACCCAATTGAATACCCCATAGGTATCAAGGCAAAAGGTACAAAGCACTAGGACATCATTAGTGGTAGTCAAGGTAGACTCATGCAGTATGAATTAAATGATTAAAGGTGTATAGGACAACAAGGAAGATCCCATGCTATACTTGCCTTAAAACTCAGATCCTTCTTCTACTAAATTGTAACCTCCAAAAGACTTCTTCTGGATCACCAACTTCTTCTATTTTACCAACGTACTTCTCACCGATTGGATATGATCATAAAGCACCGCACAAGCATCCATGCAATCATACACAAAGCAAACAATAGAACTAAATCATAATAGTACACCAAACAAAATAAACAGCAAGTAAAAAGGTTTTAAAGATGTTCTAGATGTCGCTATGAACACATAAACACGAAAAGCATGCTAATCAGAACTACGGTTGTAAAGAAATGACTATAGGGTTTTATATTATAAAAGAAAAGAGAAGACTATAAGCTTGATTTATGTTAATTAGGAAAAACTATGTGAGTAGCATTAATTAAGATTAAACAAATCATATTTATACTTAAAAACTGAGTTGAAGCTAATAATATTTTATTTATAAATATTTTGATATCATTTATGCCAATTCAACTCTAACTTGCAAATACAAACTGTCATGTGAGAACATCTAATCAAATTTGATATGTGTGTTTAGAATAAACATATTATAATTTAGAAACATATTTATGTTAGCGACTAGTCATGTTAAAACTTATTTGCAAAAGAGCATTGTATATAAATATGTTGCTTTTATTTATAAAAACTAGTTGCATGCATATTAATCAAATTAATACTTAAGCATATATATATAAGTCACTTCACATGAAAAACGATGACACTAGCATGTAGATCACATCGATATGAATCTAACGCAATTAGAACGACTCGATACGGACTTAAAACAAATATACGACGACGATATTACGAACCGGTGGTAATTTCGTAATTACCTCGTCTTCATCCTTTGGCCTCCCCGTACAGCCACCACACAGCCATGGCAACAACAGCTATGTAGGGGCGGGCTCGACTTGTTGCACGAAGGAGAGGATGGCCGGGGTGGGCAGCGCGACGACGACGGCGACGGCGACGGCCAGAGAAGGAGGAGAATAATCTAATTTACTATACGAGAGATTTCCCAAACTAGGAGCTCCCCTTATGGAAGTTTTGGTATGCTTTGCCCAAGGGGTTGGTACATATTTATTTGGAGAAAAACTCTCCACATCTACATCAACTAGCAATATGGTACTAATTGATGTTGTACCCTCCACATTTACTAATGGGCCTAAATAATCATTAAAGCTCATTAGTAAATAAATGCATGGGCCTCTAGGATTTATTAGGATTATTGCACATCGGCTTTGAGCATTGGGAAAAATGAGAGATTTATTATTTTTGGATTTAATTAATTTCGTGGATAAAATAATTCCATAAAAGTCTAGAATTATTATTTAAGCCACGAAAAATACTCCAAAAGCTTTGAAAATTCGGAGAAAATTCCCAGAGACATTATGGAACATGAGGAACCCAAATAAAGTATTTGGAGCCCATGATAAGATAATTTGGAGTATCTAAAAATTAAATTATGCTCACACACAAGTAGGAACAAGTTCCAAAAAAAGCTAGAAAATTTTTCGAGAAGTTTGTAGAGATTGATTGATGGATGAGGAACTAAAAGGAGTGATTTACGTTACAAAGAAAAGATTTTAGGAAGCTCCCAATGAAAACTTGAGCCCAGAAACAAAGAATTTGATTGTAGAAAAAGATAAAGGCGTGCCGGAGAAGAAAAATCGACCTACTAACGCATTTTAAAGACTTTGCTCACTCTCAACACACAAAGAAGTAACAAGCAAACATCACATCATTCAAATGCCCGTCAAAATTAGAAAACTTTGAAAATTCACATTTTTCCTATAACTAAATTTGCGCTAGCTCAAACTAAACTTGGTAAATTTTATCCAAATATTAAAATAATTCATTTTATTTAGTGTTTTCTATGCACAACCCAAAATCAGAAATTTTGGGGTGTGACAAACTACCTCACTTAACAGGAATCTTATCCTGAGATTCAGAGAGACTAGGGAGAAAGATAAAGAAGATCTTCATGCCTCCACACTTCCTTGATTCGGGATTCAGGAGATGAAGGAATGAACTTGCATGATAAAGTGGATTTGGGAGTTGCACAGGATAGCAAGATAAAGGTCAACGATGCTTTGTAGAGGATGCTACCCCAATTAACAAGAGTTTTGCTAAACTCTGAATATTCCATACGAAGATCCTCATGTTGGTGTAGTCTTCAGGGCCTTCCTTTAGATCACAAAGATAGGGATGACAAACAAGCAACACACCAAACAAGACAAGCATGCATCACAACATCAAAACTACACGTGCTTCTATAGCAATAGTGGGCATCCTAAGGAGTGGATTATGATGAAAGGCCATCGCAAATTTGAATAAGGTGAGATCAGAAAACTTTAGTAAACCAAAGAAATAAAAAATAAGGAGACAAGAAGCAATAGCTCAAAGTAAGCTATCAAGGACAGAAGAAAATAGGATAAGGATAAGAAATAATCAATTCAACTAGTCAAGGAGATGAAAAAGTAGTTTTGTAGCAAATTCTAAACCTTAGAACGACCAGTTTCTACTAGGCTTGCATCCAGTTAGCATTGCTCCAATACCACTTTGTAGCACCCAGTTTTAAGAACAAAACCAGATACACACTATATGTGAGATTTGACTTTTTGGGCTCACATATGGTGTGTATCTGGTTTTGTTCTTAAAATCAGGTGCTACATAGGCTTATAGAACGGCCTATAAAACACCATTGGGCATGTCACCATATCAGCTGGTCTATGGGAAGACCTGCCATCTACCTGTTGAGCTAGAATTCAAAGCTCACTGGGCCATCAAGCGATGGAACATAGACTTTGAAGCCGCAGGAATTAAGAGGAAGATGCAACTCTCTAAACATGATGAATGGCGTGAAAAAGCATATCACAACTCCAAGATTTAGAAGGAGAGCACGAAAAGATGGCATGACAAGATGATCAAGAAAAAGGAGTTTGCCCTAGGAGATAAGGTATTACTTTTTAATTCTAGGGTTAAATTATTCAGACATGGAAAACTTCAGAGCAAATGGGAAGGACCATTCAAGGTGATAAGCACTTCGTCGCATGGAGCTGTAACACTTCAAAATGGCGAAGTTACGTTATTCAAGGTAAATGGCCACTGTCTTAAGATCTTTCTAGAACCTAAAAACCACCTGAGGATTTGGATGAGGTAGATTTCTAGATTTTATCATAGATTTACATCTCTGCCATCCTCTTTATATTTCGTATCGCTAAAATATACTTTTCGGGTTAGAAACCACCGCGAGAAAAATCACCATGAGAGGATGACATGTGGGGCCACCCGACACCACCTGGAGGCTGCCTGGCCCACTTGTCAGCCTCCTCACACCCGGTCAACTCTTTCGTGTCTTCTAGATCCTTCCTTGTTAAAATCCCATAGTTTTTCGATGCATTCAGTTTTTCCTTGTTACGAGACCTCATATGGATAGATCTTGACCCCTGCTACAAGTTGTACTGCCTATATAAGTGAGCCTCTGCCTGCTTCAATAGCCATCCCATCAAAGCTTTCTCTCTCCAACAGCAGCAAAGCTCTCCTCCTCTCTAGTTCCCATGGCCAGCAAAGAGATCGTCCCCTATGGTTTTGATCCTCGCAAGAAGCCCGACGTGCTTGCGCTGACCGTCGCTCCTCTAGAAGTTATCCCAATTCACTCAAGCCAATCTTACTTCGCCCAAGTCATCTGTCATCTGGTGATGATTGCTCTGCCGCCGCCACGTCTATTTCTCAAGGACAAGCCACGTCAACCTGATGCGCCACCGCCGATCAAGGTGACGAAGGAGATCAACCTCCTTCCTCCAAGGGCAAACAAGGTGCTGACTAGAGTGAAGAACAATAAATTTGGAGACGTTACATGTGTGAAATACAAATCAGTCACCGCTCGTACCATCATCGATGGAGTTCACGCTATGTTGGATCAAATCAAGGTTGTTCTGCCAAAGGAGAATAAGAGGAAGGCGCCATCACCACCTATCCTAGAGGCTGAGAAGCAACCTCAGATGACCATTGCTCTCTTAGAGAAGAAGATTGAAGACCTCTCCGATGTTATCTATACCCTAGAGCAAAGGATCGATGAAGAACACGTCTATCGCAATAGCCTGCAACATGACCTAAATGCTTTAAATCATTTTATTGCTAAGATGAAGAAGTGAGAATTAGGTAGTTAATATTAAGGCATGAGTGGTTAGGTCAAGTGTTTAAAAATAGTATGTTTAGGTTACTCGCTTAGCTTAGATCATTAGAACATTAAAGTTTGTACTAGGTAGTCAAAAGTTTGTGTTTAGTTTATGCTTGTGTAATAAAGTGCCTTATATATTAATGAAGTCTTCTTATTATTATCTGTTATCTATTTCTTTTTGGATATGTGTTTGTCTCCACATATTGTGCATAAAGGTATATAGGAAAACAAGTGTGGGGGAAGCACACAGCGACATCAAGACAGAATTCGATCGTGAAAATCACAAAATTCAGAAAGCAACAGAACAAGAACCACGCTCGCCAAAGTTGGACCAAAATAGGCCTGAGAGTGGGCCGCCCGACCCCCTCCATGGGCCGGCCAGCCCATCACAGCGCCGTCTTGCCTTGCGCTTCCTCCGCGGTCAGGTTTGAGCCCAATACACTTTATTTATATATGTTTCGCTTTCCATTTTGAACCGAATTGAAAATCATTTAATAAAATAACTTTAAAACATGAGGAAAGATTATTTCAGTCATGACTTAAGGATAGACTCACATAATACTTTTTCTAGAAGTCTTTCTACTGTTGGGAACTTATTATTAGGGACCCCATGTTACTTAAGTTGTTGTGGAATGAGATATAGTAGAATAATGAGAACTTGATTCTTGATGTCTCGTTATTGAAGAATTTTATTTCAAAAAGTAAAAAGAATAGCTACACCTCTCCTTTGTGGTAAGCAATGTCCCACTAGAGCCAAACTTGATATGATAGACTAGGAAAACCTTCTACATATACTACTTGTCATTGTATTGAGTTTGGTCAAACCTTGTGACCCTTGTTGAGAAACTTATCATGCTCTCAAGATCAAGGTTAGGTACACTCCACATATATCTACTGCTCCTACACTAGGAGTATAAATAACATGTTTTCCATCCACCTAAAAATGTTCTACTCCTACACTGGGAATAGACACAAAAAAAAGTTTGTTAGGATAAATGCTCCAAGTTCTTATAAATATCTCTCTTGAAAAGTTTCAATTGCAGAAAGAGAGGCATGGGCTATACAAAAGTTATTCATAAAAGAATGAAAAATAAATAGTATTGAAAAAAATGGACAAGTGTCCAAGATATTGAAAATAATGGGTACTCAGATGCCTGCCATAAAAAAAAGAAAAAAAGAGAGAGATGAATAAGATAGCCCATGTTTTCTTGCAAATTTTTTTCAAGTTTCAAACAAGAGAGATGTTTCAAGGAGCATAATAGAATTAGGTTAGCCACCATATATATATATATATCCATACACATGCACATCTTGATCTAAGAGTATGATATCTTTCGCCTTGGATCCTCATTTTGACTTTACAATATATGCAATGCAACTATGTTTTCATATTCATCCCTACCTGAGCTCCACATAAGCTTCTAGAAGTAAGAAAAAGAAGGCAAAGCCATCAATGCCTTGTTGAGGATCCAAAAATACCATATATACAAAGTGATTTGAGAGTACTACAAAAGGAGATGGTAAGCTATGTTTTGTTGTCAAAAAAAAAATCTTAAAATGTTTCTCCAATTGACTTGACTGAAGATAGTGATCTATTTCAAGCTGTCCCATTCTTCAACCGTCCAAAGTTTCATGGTAGACACTTTGAATCCTACAGTGCATGCATGACTGGGAATGGTTTTATGTTGATGTCTTGTCCTAAGGTTATGTATTGAGTAATCCATCCTTTTATCGAGGACGAGTAAAAGCCTAAGTGTGGGGGAGTTTGTTGACGATAGTTAACATTCATCACAAACTGTCAATATAACTTGTATAAATGGCTAAAATGGATCACCGATGTAAACTTAGGGGTTTAAACTAACAAATTCCATGAGTTTTGGTGAATATGTGTTTTCAGCGGGATTAAATCAGAAAACCACCACGGAGGACCTATTCGTCAAAAGAAATCACGGAATTCCACTGCGTAATCAACGTGGAAAGACTCTAAAAGACTCCAAAAGGCAAATCACCAAAGCAGGACACATGTCTCTGACCCGTGGGGCCGCCCGGTTCCACCTAGAGGCCACCGGCCCTTATGGGCCCCTCCTGTCAGCCTCGTTGTTATGTCGGTTCTCCACCGCCTTAAGGATTGCATCTCCGCCGTTCTTTAAGTTGGCTTGATCGAAGGGCTCACGTTGGATGCTTTGGGCTATATATACCAGCCTGCACCCCCCTCTAGATCATGTCTCATTTGATCCTAAGATCTAAAAAGCCAGGAACCCTCATTCATATGTCCACCAGGATCAAGGCTAGCAATCAAGAGAAGATTAGTCCTCAATAGGATCTAGTCTTGTATTAGAGATAGTGAGATATAGTAAGAGGGAAGAGTTTGGAGGAGTCTCGATGTGTTGGTGCTTTCTCTACGTGGTGGAATCAAGTTCTTCTTGAGCTTCCTTTTGAGATTTCTCTGGTAATCGACTTCTAATTTAAGTAAGCATCTTGTTCATATTGTTCTTCAGGTTTGCGACTCTCTTTTGAGTACTTTAATCCTTGTAGCTCATGGGTTAAAATAGTATTCATAGTGTAAGCGTGGTGCTTAGACTTGGTTACTTGCGAATGTACCCTATTTTCTGGATTGGTGGTAGCTTGCGAGGGTGACTCTTATAGCCTCGTTGAATCCTTTGTAGTCCACCTCCTGTTAGTAGGCCTAGCAGGACATTGTAGCTATAGGAAACATACTCTGTCTATGTTTTCTCTAGTAATATCCCCAGAATTGAACAATAGAAGACAAAGCTTACCATAGTTAGAACTAGAAGACCTTAGCAGTCTCCTCTACGTTCCTATTATCTAGCCTTGATTGTGAAGTTGGGATAAGTTAGATTTGGTTATTCTCATACATGTTTCCTCGAGTTTGATATAAAACTGGGTACTCCTGGTGAAGTGCAACATCGGTATAATATCCGTGCGCTTAAGGATTATTCTATGTGCATTAATTTATACCAACGATAGGGTAGTTATCGAACATTTGTATAAGTGTGGAAGTGCAATGATGTTCGTTCAAGATATGACATGCTAATGGGGACGGGGATCCCGATCTTCTATCAGGTAGAGGTAACTATCGTTGTGGCGGAGAATGACACACCGATCCGGCTTCAGATCGAAAGATCAAACCCTACAATCTTAGCACCACAACTCCTCTGGTTATCAACTGAGACATGGATCCAGTTGACCTCACCAAGAAGGCTAACCCCTGCCTGCGCAACAAAGAACACAAGCAAGAGCAAGAAAGAAAACAACCAAATTGCAGATGAATGATTAATCTCATGATGTTGGGGTCTCACAAACCGATTAACAGCAAAACTGTTCTTGACAGATTAATCTAAGCAAAACCCAAGCCCTAATGGTGGGGTGGCGGCTGTGTTATGAAGACTCTAGGGTCATGCAAAGACCCCTGGACGTGCCCCCTAATGGGCCCAAACACGATACATGGTCCAACGGACCAAAAGACGGTGTCATAGCACCTTGGTAGATTCTGGACGCTGACTTGTTTCGATGATTCCCATTGATTCCAAAGGTTTTTAATGTGAGACCACTTGCATTGGCTTCCTTATCTAATTATCTTTCCATCCATATGTGGATCGTCAAAAATGGAGCCCGGACGTGCCCGTGTGACCAGTTTTATGACAGACTGGTCCTGGAACCCGAGATAGGCTCCAACTTCAGTTGGACTGGGCCTCTAGCTTGTGTTGGTCATCCTTGCTGGTCTTCTCCACCTCTATACCTTTCTCTAAGTTCCTCATAACCCTCTCCTATGTTCCTAAGCAAGGTAACATCATTAGGTAGTAGTCTATTCTCAAAAGTATGAAAAGGATCGCTTAAGAACGAGCTCACCTCTAAATTGAGTTGATGCATTCGAGCTCGGGTCATTGGACCTTGCATAACGGTTGGAGGATCAGTCGGTACATCCAAAGGAGTGATGTCCTCATCACATGCTATGCTCAACATAGAAGTAAAGGTATTCATCATTATAACAAAGTGCTCATAGTCCATTATTCATGGAACCATGGGTATAGAAAGAAAGAACAGCTGAATACTTCCATCCCGAAGGACTCCAGGTTTTCAAGACTCTACAGGGGTGTACAACTATACCCACATGGAGAAACAGGACTAACCTCCATACACCGGGCCCGGTAGTAAGGGTTGCCTCACATTCTCCAACCTTTCCCTAATCGGCCTGAGTTTCCGATGAAAGGTTCGAGCAGCTGCCCGATCAATGTCCCGACATTCCTAACTGATGCCAACCCCCTTGCCAGTTTCATGGATAAATAGGTCACAATTAGTTACTTGGCTTGTTGACCCCATCCACGACATGTGGTCCATATGGGTGGTTACTCGGACTTACGTATCCCAATACACGGTCCTTACTGCTCTAAGAGCTACGTCGTCCGAGATCCCACACTCATGATGACCTACCCCTCACATGAGCAAGGTATCCAAGTTATCATCAAGATTATCATATTAGAGATATTTGTCCTTAGCCAGATTAGTTAGGTAAGTCAAGTTGTACCCTCATTGGATTTAGTGGTAAATTATCCAGGTGTAACATCCTACACGCGCAAGTATGAGTTCTCTTCTCAAGCTCAACTTCTACCATTGCTAAAGCAACTATGCAATAAGCATTACGTGTTCCCATTCCCATTGTTTATATGAGAGGCTTCTAAAGATTATTAGGCTACTCTAGGTGTAGTAAAAGAGTGATCATTATCCAAGACTACATGCGATGCATGACTCATAATGCAACTTGATAAGTATCCAAAGTAGGGTTTATAATAGTGGGGCGCCTACCTAGTAGTGCTACGAATCCTAACGACTCCAAGCTAGTGACGACTCACACACGGTCCTCACTACGCAGGACAACCAAGCCTGAAAGAAGAAAACTGATGATTGGAGATGATCGAGAGATAGATAAGGAAACTAGGATTCCTACTTGGGATTTAGGAAGAGACATCTACTGTGACTCTATTTCTATTAGATATAATCTAATCTTGGTGACTTATTGAGTGCACTGGCTGACCAACTTTAACATTCATTGTGGTAGTTGGACACTTCATCCTACTAGCGGACGCTCCGCTGTGCTAGATACCAAGGTGGGTTGTCTCGGGTTGACTCTGTTCAGCTCTGGCGGATGCTCCACGGGTTTCACGGATGCTCCAATGGGTTTTGGGTACTCTTGGGTTACTGGGCTGCTAGGTGCATATGATTCATCAAATACTCCGACATGTGTGACGGGCGATCCGATGGGATCTAAGCGCTCTCAGGTTCTTTGGCTGTGAGTCTGTATAATTCAGTGGATACGCCGATCAATCGTTGGTACACCGTTGTGTCCCCCTAAAGGTATTTAGGCTGTTGGTGGCTAAATCTTAGGTTCGATGGACACTTTGTCCTACTAATGGACACTCCGTCAATGAGGCGACATAACCTATGCTCTTGGGTTCTCGGGTAAAGGCTTGGGGATTCATGTCTAGATCTTTGGTGGTGGCTTGCATGCATGCACTAAACATCTCTAGTGTGGCTTAGGTGACTTGCTAGACTTAGGATACTTAGGGTTAAGGCTTTGGTTAGCTAGCACAACTAGTGACTTACTCTTCCAAAAGCGAACTGGATAGAGAAGAGAGATTGTGCTACAACATACTTCATTCTCATCCTTGAATGTCTCTCACCAAGCAATCCCCCTGATCCATCCATGCAAGAGAAGAGACTTGGGTTAGGGTTTGGGGATTGATCTCAAGATGGTGAGGAGAGAGAGCTCTTGAACTAACTAGGGGATGAGAGATGGTTGAAGTCCATGATCTTGATCCATAGCTGCTCTTGTTGTCCTTGATAAGCTAGATCCACCTTCTCTTCTTCATCCTCTCCACTTTCTCACTCTAGTTCTTGCTTTCTCCTTGTTGCCTTCCATTCTAGAGAGAGAGAGGAATGAGGGAAATGGGGAGAGTGGGAGAGTGAGTGGAGCTGAGGGTCAGTTGCTGGGATAAGTCTTCACTACGTGCTGACATGTGGGCCAAAGCATGGTAATGGGTGATAGCTCATTTCCTACTCTTCCTGAAGTCGCTGCAGTCTTATCGGACGATCTGGTGGTCGCGGCTGACTGTCGGTAGGTTACTGTCCTGCTCACTCTAAGTCCATAAATCTAATCTCTTCAATCTTGAGGGCATGTTGAAGCCTATAATCGCCTTAGTTATTCTTGACGGTCACAACGTCCGAAGTTGGGTCCTTTGAGTGATATCTTTCTTTGTTGGTCGTTCAATTGACCCTGGTTGACCAAAATTGTGAGAGTGTATGGTGTAGCGAAACTTGGGTTGTTATAGTTTATCTAGAAAACTATCAAGGTGGACCTAGATGTTAGACTTAATCGTTCTTATCCACAGTGGAAACAACCTAGAAGGCTCCAGAAGACTCGAGAGGACTCCACACCCAAGCAAAGGGTGGCCCCACCTATAGGTTGGCCAGCCCCTAGGGCCCACATGTTAGCCCCCCATTGTTATGTTAGTTCTTCACTGTCTCCTAGATTGCATCTATATCGTTTATTCAAGTTAGTTTGATCCGAGGGCTCAGGATTGATGCTCTGGCCTATATATACCAGCCCCTGCCATCCCCATAAAGCATAAGTCATTTGAGAAGATAGAAACCATAATCATCCTTAGAGCTCCACCATATTCTAGGGCACAGCTAGTTAGGCTAGGTCTAGAGGGAGGCATGCAGGTTTTGCTTGGATTCCTAATCGTGTCAAGAGCATGGTTTGGTATAATCTTTGTACCCCCTCTCTTTTGTATTTCTCGTTACTTTTATATGTTTGCTACAATTGTTGTGACATTCATCTTCACATTTATCATATTCCTAGTTATAATGTTCATCATCTACTTTGATTATATGCTTAGTATAGTTAGATTATCATCATGTTTATGCATAAGTTCATATAGCGCTTACTTCAAAGTACATGGGGTGAGTGGTCAACTTTGTGTAAGCGTGGTGCTTATATGTTGTTTGCCTGCGGATACACCCTATATTCTAGGCCATGTGGTAGATCGCGGATGTGACACTCCCATTGAGTCCTTTGTAGTCCACTCTCCGAATATAGGTATAGAAGTAGGATCTTGTTCCATTGTCTTGAACTTAACTGGTGTGTTTACCAACTTGACGGACGATTCGTGGTCCTCGTGGACTGTCCGATAGGGATCGGGCTATATATAGGCCGACAACCACCTAGATAGGTCACTTTCCTTCCTTCAACCGCCGGCCCCCCTCCCTTGCACACGCGTGTCTACACCACCGCTCGCTCCATGACACCTGTCCCTTGAGATGCTTCTCCCTAGAGGCTTGTAGTAACGTGCTTCTCCACAGGGTTCTCCAAAATGTGGGGTACCGAGTGAGGTTCTCTTTTCCTTCACTTTTGGTTCCATTCTTCATGGTTGCAATGCTATGTTTAGCTCGATCTATTCAAGGCTAGTAGTCTTGGCAAATCTATCTTGGGGATCTTGTAGAGCATGCTTGAATATGTTCTTGAAGCAGTTGCATTGAAGCTATGTAGCTCTTGAAGCAGTTGCATTGATGGAATCGAAGGTTTTCAAGAATCGACAGTAGGTCAGTCATTGTGGGCTACTATTTTGTCGTGAACCAGACGGATAATCCATCGTCTTAGCGGATGCTTCCATCATTCTCGAAAGACTTAGAAAACTTCCCTTATACTGTCTATTTCTTGTTGTTAGTTACACTGACGGACGGTCCGTGATACTTGCGAACATCTCGCTGGTCGGTCTATAGCTTATGGATGTTCTCTTGTGTGCGCGTTGCAAACTATCGGACGATCCTGATATCCTAGTGGAAGATTCCGCTAGGGACAGAGTACTTTCTATTGCAATTACTTTTGCTTTTGGTTGCATTGGCGGATGATCCATGATCCTTGACAGATGCTTTGACAGTCTCTGCCTCTTACTAAATCAGTTCAGATGAGGTTGACCCATGGACTCGTCTGAGGTATGCATTTAGTCCTTTTTATCCAACTTTGAATAATCATTGCCGTTTCCCTTCTTGGGTAATCGTAGGCGTTCCTCCAGTCTTCGTCGTCATAGGGGCGACCATGAAAAGGAGTCAAAGAGGGTCGTTGATTACTCTAGCCATTGGGTTGCTGAGGACGATGACCCTTGGACTGGGATTGTGAGACCGAGGAGGAGGTGATAGGGAGCAAAAAGAAAGTTCTATCGAGATGGTTGCCATCATCTTTGCGTGTTGCATCTTCTTCTTCTGAGGGTGAGGAGGACAACGGTGGTGGTTATGATGGTGAGGGTGAGTCCTTGGCTCGACATGGTATTCGTGGTCGTAGTAAAAATGCAGGTGCTGTTGGTCAGAACAATTGGATGCCTCCGGATGGTTACTTTGATATGTATTTCGAAGGTATTCATACCTAGGTTTGGGACATGATTGCTCCAATGGTGGGAAACTTTGATCAGAGGTTCGAGTGTGAACAGGAATACTTGTAGGGACGCCTCTTTGATCCGCTGCAGGCTTCAGTACGCAATTTGTAACAACCTGGGTTTTTGGGCAACTGAAAATACAAGCTTTTTAAAATTTTTTCTGCAATGTGTGAAGCATGTAGTCTTTAGGTCAAACTTAAGTCAAACCTAGGGAAGTTTACAAGTAAATCGGTGCATCCATATGGATTTGATTGTAGGAGTGTGCTGTTGTTGTTGAGTCGGTTTTGTGTCTGAGCTTGTTCGGAGTGCACAAATCCATAGCAATTCCCCTTGGATCCTTTTTGGGATTCCTCCCAACTTCCTATTGAATCCACCTCAAATGCTTTTTTAATGTTTCTCAATCCCTTTTCAATTCCTTCACATCATATTTTCAAAAATGGGAAACCCCCCCCCTATCTTCTCCCTAGCAAGGATTTGGAAAATTCCTTTCCTCCTCTCTTTTGAGTTTCTCTCGAACTCTTTCCATTCTCTCTCAAATTCTTTGAGTCATAAATTCATAAAAGGAAAAATCCCTTTTCCTTTTCCCCCTTAATTCCTCTATTTGAATTCCCTTCAAATCCCTTAGACTCCCTCTCTATTTCTCTAAGTCATAAATGGGAAAACCCTTTTTCTTATCTGGGGCTCAAACCACATAACCAGCCCACCATTCTATTTTCCTTTTCCTTTCCTGTAGCCCATTTCTCCTCCTTTCTCTTGGCCTAGTGGCCCCTCCAAGCCCAGCTCGCAGCTGCTCCCTTGCTGGCCCACTCGCTCCCTCTCCCTTTCCCTCCACTTGCGCCGAACAGGGCCAAAGCCCTCAGCTGTAGGCCAAGCCGTCTCCCTCAAGCCCAGCTCACGCTCCCAGCCCACGTGGCCCGCTCGCCTCCACTCCCTCCTAGCCTACTCCTGCACACTAGTGACCTAGCTAGCCTAGGAGATGCGCGTCCCTGCCCACGAACACTAGGGAGCGCTCGCTCCCTAGGAGCTGCCGTCGCCACCCAAAGTAGAGACCCCATGCCCCCACCTCAGCGTCAGCACCACCAACCCTGTGCCTCCCCACTGTGATCGGATGCATGCTATGTGGTTAAGGGTATGAACACTGAGGCATCCTGCCATCCACACAACGAAGCCCTAGACATCGCACCCTATAAAAGCCCCCGTAGCCGCCGCACCCCCGGCTCTCCCTAGACGCCGCCACCCCTGCCCTCGCCACCTCCCCGCAAGCCACCTCACCACGAGCCAGCTACCGACCACCTCATTGCCTCAATGCCAAGCTTGCCATCGCCTCTCATGGCCTTGCCTCCACTGCAAGCTTGTTCACTTGCACCATGTCATCCACGCCCTCACCATGCACCTCTCGTCTGCTCCGATCGTGAACGGCCAGCGCCAAGCTTCACCACCAAGCACCCTAGCGCACCCTATTGCTCACCACGGGTGCCGTGCCACAGCACCACCACTAGGTCATGGCTACACCAAGCCTTGACCCCACCTTGGCCTTGACGAGCACCGACACCCTCAGCCTCACCCTGTAACTCGACATTGAGCCAAGCAGCGATGACCACGCTACCCTTTGCCACACCTGCTTGTCTCCGACCCCAAGATGACACCTTGAGCCTTTTCTTCACCAAATCTGTGAGTCCACGCCACCTCTGACGTTGAGCACCCTCCATGCCACACTATCCTTTGTCGTGATGGTGGACTACGCCGATGGGGGCTGCACCACCTCCCACTGCTTGTGTCCGCTGAAGGCTCCGCCCTTGCTCGACACTGATGGCTTGCCAAAGCATGATGACCTCACCCTCCCCTACACTGAGCACCCCAACGTGTCCTCCATTGTCTCCTCCGTACCATAGTCCATGCGGACGCATAGGGCTACACCACCATCTACCTTGACCCTATCCACCATGATGTCGTGCCCGAACCTCACCCAGGCCATGACTGTGCTACCGCAACTCCATGATCCTATGGATGCACCTTGGCTCCTGGAGCTATGACCGCGCTGACAACCTCACCGCAGCCACCTCGACCCCGACTACCATCTACAGGCCATCTGTGCACCCTGAACCGCAAGCTTGGCCACCATCTACGCTGCACCCATGACCTCTGCTGCCCCTGCGTCACCCACTGATGCGCCTCACCGGACGACAACGACCGATGCTAAAGCTCTACCCTTTCTCCTCTCTCATCTCCGTTCATACCTAAGACCGGCCTTCGTGCCGTGTTCTTCCACCATCACAGGGAAGAAGCAGCCCTGCTGTGGTAGTTACCGGAGCTAGATGTCGATGCCTACATCGCCGAAGCTCTGACCGCCTTCCCGGCCGCCTGCTACCATGTCTGGCCAGCAGCGACCACCTCTTGGCTATGCTGCAGCCACCCCTGGCTGGCCATAGCCACCCTACAGCAAGCCACAACCAGCCCAAGCTAGCTACAGCTAGCCGTAGCTCATCCTGATGCTCCGCTGATCACCCACAGCGAGCCTCGCCTTTCCCGCCATCGTCAAGGTCAAACCTTTCAACCCCGTCGACGCCATCCTCGATGTCGGCATAGCTCCTACTTTTCATTTCATTCATACTTGTCATCTATACTCATTCATACATGATCTATCTATCTATTCCTATGCCGTGCCTTCATGCCAGTCTATCTCTTATGTTATGGTGTCTATGTCTTATGCTATGGAAATGTGTTATTCCTCCAGCCATCGTTTGTGTGTTGGTTCATTGTGTGTTTGTGTTGTCTGTCTGTGGACCGAGCCTTTGAGCTAGTTGAGGGATTGTACCTAGTTTGAATGTTTTGATCGTGGGTTTGTCCTGCTATGGCTGTGATGACGAGCGTAACTTGACCAATCATTTTTAGTTGACTTCGTAGTGCTGTGTTTGTTGCCCCCTCCTACGGCTCTAGGACGTGGCCACCATGGGCTCGATATTGGTGTGCATCCTACCTGCACATGATGAGCCCATCTTGACCTAGTCTATTGAAGACAAACTAGGGGACAACCGTCGTGGAACTTACAGAAGCCAACCCATGTGGGTAAAGCTCAAGACCACGAGTTGCCTCGCTATGATCATTGGGCTCTACCTATTTTGATCTTTTGCTCTCCTTTGCTCTTTTGTTCTTCCTAACCATCTCGTATGCTTGTGCCACTTAGACTGTCGCATTTCTATGGTTCTCGTGGTGATAACTGCACCGCTATGAACCCGAGGAATTGCAAGTGCCGATCTAGTTGCACATAGGTTGTGGTGCCCTATGAGATGGTGAGGATCGAGAGACCGTGGGATTCATCTCCTTTCTTTCAACCCTCACCTGCTCCCATGACGTGTTGGTTGAGAGAATATAGGGACCGTTCTTCTGTCTTCTCTTGTTCTCTCTTTTTCGATCCTCATCGATCCAGTAAGATGTGGATTAAGCCCTCTTGTTCCAACTTCTTTGATTAATGTCTTTTGCCATGACATGTGGATTGAAGTACCATGGAACCAAGTCTCTTTTCACTTGTTTGTGTCCCTTTGGTGTTCCTTGTTGCTTCTTGATTCTATTCCTTCGATTCCCATCAACTACTACGGCGAGTGGATCAAAGGAAGGCGAATCTCGTGTCTTTCCCCTCTTTTGGCTCTTTTGTGCTCGAGCCCCTTGTATGTTTGTACCTATTTTAGACCATAGCACTCCTTAGGTTCTCGTGGTGACAACCACACCGCTAAGATCCCTAGGGGTGTCTAGTGTCATTTAGTGCACCTATGTCATGGTACCCTACAAGTGGAATCGAACGTTTGTCTTCTTGTTGGTGTTCTCCTATGTGTCACTCCTTCCGATGCCCCATCTGTTGCCTTGATGTGTGAATTGGTAGAGATTGACCACTGCCCCTCCCTTTCTCCTCCTATTCCACCCTCTCTTCGATTCTCGCTGATTCAATGGCATACAGATCGAGAGAGACCGGAACTGCATCCTTTTCCCCTTAGCCCACTCTGTTCGATCCCGTCTTTAACCATGACGATCGGATCAAAGATCGAACTACCACTTCTAGTTAGCAAAGCTAACACCTACGTTGTGTTCTCGAAACCATGTGAGTCGACCAGATTGACCATTAGTGTGCCATCTCTACCGAAGATAAGACATGGGTGTGCCTAGCTGACTTTCTCCCTCGCCCCTTTTTAAGCCCGAGGAAAATGGACTCGCTTCGTAAGGGCTAATCTTGTTTTTTGTGGTGTTTGCTTAGGTTGAGATAGGGTCTAGGTCATTAATCTTGGAGCCATATAGGTCGACATGATTGGCCTGGGAAGTATTGGCTCGGCTATGACTCAAGCTTGTGCTTACCAGACATCACTCCTGCCTCTTTCAAGCCCAAGGTTCAGACATCCTCCGCGAGGGCTAATTCCTTTTTCCTTTAGTGTCCTTTTTGGTGTTTCTCGATTTTCCCATGCCTTGTTGCCTCTTCTTTTGCCACCTTTCTAGGTTAGTGGTTGATAGCTCCCTTGCTTTGTTTGTTGTATGAAGGAGGTAGTTGCATCAAGAAATGACATTGATTGAACCGGAACCATTGGAGGGAGGAGATGCAAATGACAACATGACTCTGAGGAGGACGACTACAAGTACACTGAGGATCTTGGAGTTAACTAATCAATAGGTGCCATGTCCCACCCAACCTTGTAGAACCCTATTAGACATGCAATAATGTAGTTGCTGGCACTTTACTTTCTTACAATTGAAATGTGATAGGTTGCATGGTAGATTTGCCTAAAGCCTTTACCTTGTTGCAACCTTTACCCCTGCATACCCACTGTTAGGCTAGATGCTCGCTTACTACTTACTACTTACTTCTACTATGCATTATATATGTGATGTGATGCTTGGTGGAGGATTGTTTGTGAGTGGCTAAGGCACATGGCACCACTAAAACTGGTGATAACTTGGGGAGATCTTGGCGTGTGTCTTGGGTGTGTGGTGAGGGTTGAGTCGACTGGACAGGATTCTATGATGAGTCTTTGGATGAGTCTTGCCAGGGGGATGCGACCTGGGCATTCCCTATGAGAGGTACCTATGGTGGGTACATGTGTGAGGAGTATATTCTGAGGCGACGACTCTTTGGGATGGAGGTGCCATCGAGGCATGGAGTGTTGGTTATCCCCTTTGAGAAGATATCCTATCTGGTCCCCCTAAAGACTGGTATGTTAAGAGAACCGGATCATAGGACCCTATGTGCACACCACTCATTCCTGAATGGGCAAGGGACAAATGCTGACCAACTAGGATGGTGCCACTACTACTAGGTTGTTAGTAGATAGTGTAGGGAGGTACGGGCATGGGACCCACACCCTCCTAAGATAGCGTAGTGACCTCTGGGGGCCCGGTACTATGTCTCACAGTCTCAGTGTGTTGGTGGACTCTAGGATGGCCCAGGGCTGAGTGGTAGGGTGGCATTGACTGGTTTGAAGGTATCCCGGTACCAGCCTAGGCGGGGCACCACCGATGATGGTGATCTTGTGGTTCTAGGTGTACAAGCTCTGCAGTATAGATCAATCTATACGTATAGCCGAGTCCTCAGATATGGACATTCCTATGACCTATGCTTCCCTTGATTAGTGAGAGGAGTCCTTTCTTCTTCTTCCCCCTAGGTTTGGTGTTGGTTTCCGGCTTTGGCCCTTGAGGCAAGGCACGAGAGGGAGTCATCCTTGCCATCTAGAGAGTGAGAGTGTGGTGCGATGTGTGTGATGGGATGAGTGAACGTGTGAATGAGATGCGCTAAAACTTGATGAACTATTATAAAATATTGATGAACTTGCATAGGAAAACTATAGCCATAAATAGTCCTTTTGCTCTACCCTTGCATTCCACTTACCATAAAGCAAACGCAAAGCATAAGGGTGGGAGCCAGTGCCCAATACAAATCGTACTGAAAGATTTTTAGCAGGTTTTGGATGTAATCTACGATGACAGTGGAGATTAGGAGGATTAGATGGTCTCGTTCCTACGCTCAAGTTTGGTTGAGGAATGAAGTCTACGCTTGCTGACATTCTATGCTGATTCTGATGATTGCCCGTGAAGGAGGAGCCTTCACCTATCGACGCGCTACGTCTACTCTGATGCTGATCTGCGTGTGTTTCCGCTAGTATGTGTTGTACATAAATGTGTCACCAAGTGTTGTATTACCTTGTAAACTTGTAATTCTACAATGTATGAATTGTGGTATCAATTGAATAATGATAATGTGATAGTTTGGTCTTCCTGGACTCTCACATTATGATGTAATCTGTGGATTTCCCTTCGAGGAAATCGTGGATCGTTTCACCATTTGATTGAGAGAATGGAGCATCTCTTTGCAAGGTAAGAGATGCAGGGAGTTTGCAATGATGTTGCAGTCAACACCTAGAACATCTCATAGCTTAGGCTTTCCCATGAGAATCTTGCCGCTCACATCTATTGTCACTTCCCGCCGGTGAACTCAGGTATTCCTATCTTATCCACCCTCTTAGGTTTAGGTTCCTTGGCTGGGGTCACATCCTAGAATGCTTAGTCCAATTAATCTGAACTTGCCCTCATTACAGGTGTGGTCCTAGCATTTCCCCAGGCACCATTCCCTCAGGGTTATGCTTCGTCCAGCGCTACCACGTTGGGTAGATATCTAAATTCCTTTGGTTCTCGACTTTTGCTCCTTACTTTCCCTCTTGTAACTCAGGACTGGCCTATGAACTCTAGTTGCAGGGGTACCTCTGATGATTCCTACTTCAACTTGGCTTCCTCCACTGTATCCATAGATGCCATCACTGTCATCACCGTATTCCTCACAATAGAAGCAGTTCTCGCCGCTGCCTCCACAACAGTGACACATGTTCTAGTCTTCTAGCCATCTTTATTTGAGGATTGGGAAACTGGACTTGGATGATTTGCTGGTTGCTCCACCATTTTGGGCATAATATTAATATTGATGAACTAAGTGCTCAATTGCATGCACAACCGCCCATCGAGGTGACTAACTTGTCATGTTCGCCGCAGTCGATTGACTGAGAACTTGTTAGGCATTGTATGTCCTACTTGTGGACCATTTGTGCGGACTCCTTATTCTTTCTATTATGTTGATTGTCTACTAAGTAGTTACACTTCCTTGTTCCGTTGGCCATATAGAGCCTAATTCACCTCAAGTGTACTCTTTATCCTCGATTGCTCAGTGAACTATTGTTCTCTTCGCAAGTACTTTAGGTACATGCATGTTTGCTCTTACAACAACCTTAATTCTTACTTCTCTGCCCTGGCTCTACTAGCTACTCTTTGTCTGGGCCATCCCACCATGGGATAACCACCCATGACATCTTTAGGAGCATTCCATACTCTAAAGTGTCTACGAATGCGACTACTATGACAGTCTTGCCAAACCTTAGTCAATCGATAGACGATGTCATGCATTGTTATCACCGCATTCCGATATCGACGTCACTCCTGTTGGGGAACTGTTTGCTTAACACCCCAAACTTGGTTGGCTCTACTGTGGACTTGGTGTATTATCTAATGAGATGACGGGTTGGGTACTCCATTTTCACCACTGCGATTGAACATCTAAGCTTGCTTGGCACGTCATTCCCCTGTGCCCTCAGGTGCCTGTCCACGTTGCTAGGTTGCGATTAAGAAGATAAAGCCAAGATACACGGGAGATGTTGCCAACAACTTTTGCTGAGCCTTCAGGGCAAACGGTGGAAACTCGAGAAGGAACTCCGAAGGTCTAGATAAGGGCATCGAGACTATTCTAACAGCACTATCGATACGACATGCTCGACCTAGGGGCATTCTAATGAATTCCTGCTATGCCTCGCTTAGGTAGACCTCACTATCAGGCTTTAGCACATGACAACACTAATTAACGTCCTATCATTTCTTTTCCAAAACAACTCATTTGGATGTCTTTGCAAATTATAGTATCAAGGGGAAGAGGCTAGAGTTAACTAGAGAAGAGAGTTAAAACACTTAGGGTTTTCCTATAGCATAGAATAAATTTTTTAAAGTCAAAGACCAAAGTGAATATGAAGTGAGTTGAACGATGCTTTGTATGAGGACTGTGGGTGTAAGTTAGTCAACTGCTCCAATACCTAGGCTGTCGGACCGTGATGTCCATCCTGTTAGGAACCGATATCGACGCCGACGGGGGTTGTCAAACTTACAACTTCGAGGCCTCTAGGAGAGCATGTAGCAACTCCTCTTCAAGATCTTTACGCTGAGTTACATACACATACCCAATACAAGGCACTCCGGACAACTTATTCGCATACACATTTCAGTCTTAAATTATTTCCCGAAGTGTTATTAATAACAAAATAGAGTTGGAAGGTGTACGACTAATGAGTCTAACACTCCGAACAGCTATACTGCTACTCTAGGTTGCCACTCTTGTCACTCATCTACTCATCGAGTTACATGCAGCTCATCTTATAAGACGCCGGCTTCAAGGTCTGCTAACTGCTGTCTTCGCTGAAGCTAGGTTCGGAAAGAGGCTCTAGCTACCTGCAAAACAACTTAACAATTGCACCATGAGTACATTGATTGTGTACTTGCAGGACTGAATTCCAACATATAATATTTGGTGGATGCATAGGGTAGTTATCGTACATTTGTATAAGTGCGGATGTGCAATGATGTTCATTCAAGGTATGATAAGCTATGCTCAACATAGAAGTAAAGGTATTCATCATTATAACAAAGTGCTCACAGTCCATTGTTCATGCTACCATGAGGATAGAAAGAAAGAACAACAGACTAGTTCCATCTCGAAGGACTCCAGGCTTTCAAGGCTCTGTAGAGGTGTACAACTGTACCCACATGGAGAAATGGGACTAACCTCTATACACTGGGCCCGGTAGTAAGGGTTGCATCAAGTTGTCCAACCTTTCCCTAACACTACTACACAAACGATTAACCGCGACACCCCCCCCCCCCCGATGGCCTCCGAGGTGGGCGTCCATTTTAGCCCGCCATGGTTAATCCCGCGATTTACCAAGGCAGGCATTTTTTATTTACCGTGACAGGCTCTTTTGCCCGCCACAGTAAATTTATTTACCGTGGCCGGCGTCTTAAGATGCCCGCCACGAAAAATACCCTATTAACCGTGGCGGGCGTAAGATGCCCGCCATGGTAAATTGATTTACCGTGGTGGGCATATTATAAAGCCCGCTTTAAAAAATAAGGCCCAAACTCTCAGCCCAGAAGAAGCCCATCTCAGCTTTTCTACTGGGCTCGTATATAAGTGGCACTTCACTTGTGAACCCTAGCCTCAGTCCACATCCCCAGCTGCCTCCCTCTCTCATCCCTGACTCACGCGACCGCGCGCCTCCTCCTCTCTTCCCTTCGTCGTGCGCCACCCCACGACGGCGGCTCCTGGGTGCTCGTGCGGCGGTGGCCCTCCGAGCTTGCACGCGGCGGTGACCCTCGGAGCTCAGGCGCTCCCTCCCTCTCTTCCTCTCTCCCTCCCTCGTCGACGGGGGAGGCCCCACAGCGTAGATCCACGATGGGGGAAATGCAAGGAGGTGGTCATGGCGTGGTTCCACGGCTGTGCAAGGAGGTGGTTTTAGCCCAGATCCATGGCGGACCCCTCCCTTCCCGGTCGGTGGTGGCGGTCCCTCCCTTCCCCATCGGTGGCCTCCTCCAAGGGCGCGCGAGGCCTCCAGACGGCGGATCGAGGGCACGCGGGGCGACGGCGCACGCGGGACGACAGCGACGGCTGTGCCCTCCTCCTCCCCCACGGATCCTCCATGAACGACGACGACGCGGGGCTAGGGTTTAAAATCCAGTGAGTTCATCTCCCTCTTCCTCTCCATCTCCCTCTTCCTCTCTCCATCTCCCTCACTCCTCCCTCTTCCTCTCTCTAGATCCGGTGACGGCGACCTCTTCCTCCATGGATCCGGCGGCGGCGACCTCCTCCCCCACGGATCTGGCGGCTGCACCCTCCTCCTCCGTGGATCTGGCGGTCGAGCGACCAAATCCGGCGGTGGATCTCCACCATGGCCACGACGCCCGGATCCACCACGGCCACGACGCTGTGACCTCCACCATGGTGGGCGAGGACGCTTCGGCGCGGTGGCCTCCCTCCACCACGGCGTAGCGGGATCCACGAGGAGGCACGGGGATCCGCGAGGAGGCGTCGACGTGGTCCCCTGCGAGCGACTGGCGAGGTGGTGGCGGCCGTGGGAAGCCCGGATCCGTTGCCAGTGGGCTCGCCAGTGGGCTTGTGAACAGGCTCGCTGGCGGGCTCCTAGTTTTTTTGTTTTTTTAAAAATGATTAACCACAGCGGGCATCCTAACATGCCTGCAGTGGTAAAAGTATATTTACCGCGGCGGGCACGTTACACCGCCCGCCGTGGTAAATCGATTAACCACGGCAGGCAACGCCGCCCGCCGCGGTTAAGCCACGATTTATCATGGCCTCTAGGCCGTGGCGGACGGCTTTGCCCACCGCGGAAAACTAAAAACGCCCGCCTCCAGTAAAGTTTGTGTAGTAGTGTAATTCGGCCTGGGTTTCTGATGAAAGGTTCAAGTGGTTGCCTGGTCAATGTCCCGGACATTCCCGACCGATGCCAACCCCCTTGCCAGTTTCACAGATATACAGGTTGTACTTAGTTACTTGGCTTGTCGACCCCATTCGTGACATGTGGTCTATACAGGTGGTTACTTGGACTTACCTATCCCAATACACGGTCCTTACTGCTCCACGAGCTACGTCATCTAGGATCCCACACTCACGACGACCTACCCCTCGCATGAGCAAGGTATCCAAGTTATCATCAATATTACCATATTAGAGATATTAGTCCTTAGCTAGATTAGTTTAGTTAGTCAAGTTGTACCCTCATTGGTTTTAGTGGTTAATTATCCAAGTGTAACATCCTACGTGCGCGAGTACGAGTTCCCTTCTCAAGCTCGACTTCTACCGTTGCCCAAGCAACTACACAATAAGCATTAAGCGTTCCCATTACCATTGCTTAGATGAGAGGCTTCTACAGATTATTAGGCTACTCTAGGTGTAGTATAAGAGTGATCATTACCCAAGATGACAAGCGATGCATGACTCATAATGCAACTGGATAAGTATCCAAAGTAGGGTTTATAATAGTGGGGTGCCTGTCTGGTAGTGCTACCGATCCTGACGACTCCAAGCTAGCGACGACTCACACACGGTCCTCACTACGCAGGACAACCAAGCCTAAAAGAAGAAAACCGATGATTGGAGATGATCGAGAGAGAGATAAGGAAACTAGGATTCCTACTTGGGATTTAGGAAGAGACATCTACTGTGACTCTATTTCTATTGGATATAATCTAATCTTGGTGACTTATTGAGTGCACTGGCTGACCAACTTTAACATTCATTGTGGTAGTCAGACACTTCATCCTACTAGCGGATGCTCTGCTATGCTGGATACCAAGGTGGGTTGTCTCGGGTTGACTCTATTCAGCTCTTGCGGATGCTTCATGGGTTTCATGGATGCTCCAATGGGTTTTGGGTACTCTCGGTTTACTGGGTTGCTAGGTGCATATAATTCATCGGATACTCCAACGTGTGTGATGGGCGATCCGATGGGATCTAAGTGCTCTTGGGTTCTCTTGCTGTGAGTCTTTATAATTTAGTGGATACTCCTATCGATCATCGGATACTCCATTGTGTCCCCCAAAAGGTATTTAGGCTGTTGATGGCTAAATCTTAGGTTCGACGGACACTCTGTCCTACTAACGGACACTCCATCAATCGGGCGATAGAACCTATGCTCTTGGGTTCTCGGGTAAAGGCTTGGAGATTCATGTCTAGATATTTGGTGGTGGCTTGCATGCATGCACTAAACATCTCTAGTGTGGCTTAGGTGACTTGCTAGACTTAGGATACTTAGGGTTAAGGCTTTGGTTAGCTAGCACAACTAGTGACTTACTCTTCCAAAAGAGACCTCGATAGAGAAGAGAGATTGTTCTACAACATACTTGATTCTCATCCTTGAATGTCTCTCACTAAGCAATCCCCCTGATCCATCCATGCAAGAGAAGAGACTTGGGTTACGGTTTGGGGATTGATATCAAGATGGTGAGGAGAGAGAGCTCTTGAACTAACCATGGGATGAGAGATGGTTGAAGTCCATGATCTTGATCCATAGCTGCTCTTGCTGTCCTTGATAAGCTAGATCCTCCTTCTCTTCTTCATCCTCTCCACTTTCTCACTCTAGTTCTTGCTTTCTCCTTCTTGCCTTCCATTTTAGAGAGAGAGGAATGAGGGAAATGGGGAGAGTGGGAGAGTGAGTGGAGCTGAGGGTCAGTTGCTGGGATAAGTCTTCACTTTGTGCTGACATGTGGGCCATAGCATGGTAATGGGTGATAGCTCATTTCCTACTCTTCCTGAAGTCGTTGTAGTCTTATCGGACGATCTGGTGGTCGCGGCGGACTGTCCGGTAGGTTACTATCCTGCTCACTCTAAGTCCATAAATCTGATCTCTTCAATCTTGAGGGCATGTTGAAGCCTATAACTGCCTTAGTTATTCTTAATGGTCACAACATCTGAAGTTGGGTCCTTTGAGTGATATCTTTCTTTGTTGGTCATTCCATTGACCCTGGTTGACCAAAATTGTGAGAGTTTATGGTGTAGCGGAACTTGGGTCGTTATAGTTTATCTAGAAAACCATCAAGGTGGACCTAGATGTTAGGCTTAATCACACTTATCCATAGTGAAAACAACCCAGAAGGTTCTAGAAGACTCGAGACGACTCCACACCCAAGCAAAGGGCGGCCCCACCTATAGGCCGACCAGCCCCTAAGCCCACATGTCAGCCCCCCGTTGTTATGTCAGTTCTTCACTGCCTCCTAGATTGCATGTACATCATTTATTCAAGTCGGTTTGATCCGAGGGCTTAGGATTGATGCTCTGGCCTACATATACCAGCCCCTGCCATCCCCCTGAAGCATAAGTCATTTGAGAAGATAGAAACGCTAATCATCCTTAGAGCTCCACCATATTCTAGGCCAGTGCTAGTTAGGCTAGGTCTAGAGGGAGGCAAGTAGGTTTCGCTTGGATTCCCGATCATGTCAAGAGCGTGATTTGGTATAATCTTTGTACCCCCTCTCTTTTGTATTTCTCGTTACTTTTATATGTTTGCTACAATTGTTATGACATTCATCTTCACATTTATCATATTCCTAGTTATAATGTTCATCGTCTACTTTGATTATATGGTTAGTATAGTTAGATTGTCATCATGTGTATGCATAAGTTCGTATAGCGCTTGCTTCAAAGTACATGGGGTGAGTGGTTGACTTTGTGTAAGCATGGTGCTTATATGTTGTTTGCCTACGGATACACCCTATATTCTGGGCCATGTGGTAGATCGCAGATGTGACACTCCCATTGAGTCCTTTATAGTCCACTCTCCGAATATAGGTATACAAGTAGGATCTTGTTATGAAGGAAGACAACCTCTGTTCTTAATCTTCCTTAGTAATATCCCTTATGTGTAGATATGAAGTTGATCTTAGCCATGATTACTTGGTGTAATGGCAGTAATCAATGTATGCTTTGACTTGTAATTAAGAATGACTTAGGAATTATTCCTCTAATATTCTACTTAATCATGCTATTGCCATAGAAAGGAGTACTCTAAGTGATCAATGATTAGTTCTTATGCACTATTCATATATACATTTACCTCTTGACTTACCCTTATTGTGAGTAGAATATTGGTTATGGCTTACTTCTTCATCAATAGTATAAGTTATCAATACATGTCCTTGCCAGACCTTCCCTCTGGTAAAAATATAAATAACAATACCTGGAATACTCCCGAGTGAAGTGCTACAATGATATAATTATCTGTGCGCTTGCAGAATACTTTCATTCATATATATATATATATATACATTCTTTCTAGTCACATAAAATAATAAAGAGCTACTTAGTATTACTATAGTAGTAATACTAGGTTGTACCAACAAGTATCTCTGGCATCATCACTAGGGATAACAACCTGGTAAAGTAATGTTAAGAGATGTAGACATACATTAGGTGACTACTAAAACAAGTGACAAGTTAATAAATACCAACAAGCATTTCTAGCGCCGTTGCTAGGGATAGATTTAAAACTCTATTCTTAGTAGCGACGCTAAGAGATGTCAACACTGATTGATGCTCTATGTCTAGCAGTTGATGATCCTTATACTCAAGAGTACACAAAATCGGGGGGTTACAATAGAGTGTAGAGATAGATTTGGTAGGGGGTTAGCTCGGTGCTAATCCTAAGGTTGCCTCACCGCCGGTGGAGCCTTCCCCTCATCGGAGAGAAGGAAGATGACAGATGTGGCGAAGGAGCTCTCAGTGCCCCTCGCTGGGTTGCCCTACCTTCAGTTCTGAGCAGGAGTGGTTGGAATGAGGAATCAAATGATCTATCTGGGATCATCCTCTCCCTCTAGGGTGTGACCTTATCTCTTATATATCGAGATAGGTCGGGTACATGGTGGATTGGGGGGATGTGTCTATGGTCTACATGCGCTGGAGTCTAGGAGGATCTTGTAGTGGCGCTCTATGGACCGTGGCGGTGTTGTGGAGCCGAAGAAGCCTTGGGTGTCGTTCAGCTGCTCTGTTCTAACACTCAGCGTGTCAGGATGTGTCGGCTTGGACCGGCCTCCCCTAGGTGGACCTTCTGTAGTCTTCTTGGTGGCGAAGGAGGTCTGCTCCTAGGGCTGACATGTGGGCTCAAGAGCAGCCTAGCCCTTGGAGGCCAAGGAGACTTGTCTTTTTGTGTCACCCCCCCGTGTGTGACCCTATCGCAGGAGCAGCCGGCAAGGCCACGCTAGAAGTGCAGCATCTAGGAGCCCCCGAGCCTAGATGGCTCGGGGCTTGTCTTCTTACACCCAGTCCTTGGCTGGCGTCGTAGATCAGGCAGGAGCGAAGGGCCGAGCACAAGCGAATCATCGATGGGGAGCCTGAGGCTCGGGCGAGCCCCCAAGCCCTGAGCGGGGGCTGCGGCGTGCTCAGGCTTGGTTAGGTTTCTTCATCGAAGGGTGCGCATCAGTGTACCTGATGGATATAGCCCCTGAGACCCTAGGCGATCCAAGAGGGGTCGGTTAGGGGGTCTCTTAGGTCAGGAACCATTGATCTCGAGGCTTAACATACCCATATGTTAGGATCTCATTAGGAGCCCCCGAGGCCTTTGTGGTCTCACTTAGCTTGGTTCATGATAGTGACGAAGGGCTGAATTCAATCTTCTAGTAACTGATCTAGCCATGGCAGGTGTCACGGGGTTGAAACCACGGCAAGCATTATTGTTCAAGCCAATGTCTGAGTATAGGTCTTCGGTGGCTCGGGTGGACTCAAGAACACAAGAATCATAGACAGGACACAACGGTTTATTTTAGTTCAGGCCAATCGGTGCCCTACGACTAGCAGCTGATGATCCTTATACTCAAAAGTAATCAAAATCGAGGGGTTATAATAGGGTTGCTGAGAGATATTTGTCGAGGGGTTACAATAGTGTTGTAGAGAGAGATTTGGTAGCAGGTTAGCTCAGTGCTAATCCTAAGGTTGCCTCACCATTGGTGGAGCCTTCCCCTTGTCAGAGAGGAGGAAGATGACAGGATGCAGTGGAGCTCTCGATGCCCCTTCCTGGGTTGCCTTACTCTTAGTGCCCTATGGAATTACCTTATCCCTTATATAATGAGATAGGTTGGGTACATGATGGTTTGGGGGAATGAGTCTACTGTCTACATGCACTGGAGTCTAGGAGGGCTTTGCAGCGATGCACTGTGGACCTTGGCGATGTCGTGGAGCTAAAGAAGCCTTGGGTGTCGTCTGGCTGCTCTGTTCTGACACTCTATGTGTCAGGTTGTGTCAAATTGGACCGTCCTCCCCTAGGTGGACCTTCTGGAGTCTTCTTGGCAGTGAAGAAGGTCAGCTCCAGGGGCTGATGTGTGGGCCCAAGAGCCTCTGAGCCCCTAGAGGCCGCAGAGAAGCTTTGTCTTCTTGTGTCACGCCCTAGTGGCCGGCAATGCCGTGCCTAAGTGGTGGTGCCGGGGAGCCCTCGAGCCTCGGTAGCTCAAGGTGTGTCTTCTTGCGCTCGAGCCTTGGCTGGGGTTGTTAGTAGGGCAGGAACCAAGGGCCGAGCTGAAGTGTTGGTGTAGATCGAGAGCCTTAGGGCTTGGGCAAGCTCCGGAGCCCCAAGCAGAGGTCGCGGCACAGTTAGGCCTGGAAGGGTTTCTTCACTAGAGGGTGCGCACAAGCGTACCCAATGGGTATATCCCTTGAGCCCTCGGGCGATCCTAAAGGGGTCGGTCAGGAGTCTTCTTTGTTCAGGAACCATTGGACACGAGGCTTAACATAGCCATATGTTAGGATCTCATCAGGAGCTCCCGAGCCCTTCGTGGCCTCACTTGGCATAATGGCGACGAAGGGCTAAATTCGATCTCCTGGTGACCGAACCCTCCTTGGTGGGGATGGCTTCCGCTGACAAGGGTGTTGTGCCCTGCTTGGGGCTTTCTTTTCCAATGTGATGGGTGTTGCTCGGCTATCGAGGCCGAGCGATGATGGTGCTCATCCCTTCATGAGTCTATGTCGCACAGGTCTTCAACTTGAGTGAGGGCTCGGCAAACTCGTCTGGGAGTTACCGACCTTAGGCCTAGGGGCACCCTCCTTTTTGTTCGGAGCCTACCATGGGTCAGGTGATCAAGAGCATCTTGGCTCTGGCTCGGGGCCATCTGATCGTCTAGAGCACCATGCCCTTCTGAGGGCTGCGGTAGCAGGTCTTGATCCTCTCGAGATGGCCTTCTAGGGCCAACCTTCTGCGGCCATAGATCAGGGTGTGGGGAGCACGTCGAGCCAAGGATGGAGGCCCTCGTTGGGCCCACTGCTCAGTGGCTCCTACCCCAACTCTAAAGAGTTGGTTGGTTTTGGGGGTGCGTCACCCGAGCGCCCGTCGATTGGGGGGTTGGGTTGCTCCATCTAGGGTGCTGGCGCAGCCCCTGAGGCCATCATGGGGCCTCCCTATCAACGGGAGTGGTGGCTTCTAGGCATGTTCCTTCTGCTGACGTCATGAGCATGCGATTGATGGCGTCTAGGCCATCGTTCCTAGTGGAGGAGTTATGGCGTGCACCCCTCATGCTGTCCCACTGTCTAGGAGATGGGACGTTGAGGCCACATGGAGTAGATCTATCGGATAAGGAGCCATGGCACATGGTGTGCGTGGATCCAGACCATCGATGATAACTAGTGCGCCCGAGGGGAGTCAGATCCCCTCAAGTCCCATGAGGAGGCATGCGTGGAGTGGGAGGCATGTGTGGGTCGTCCCAACAGGGTTGGGCTGACAGGTAGGTGGTGGTTCACCTCTGCCTCAGGTCCGACAACCGCCACCGCACTGTACGTTCACACGTGTGATCATGGGAGCGCGATAGCTGCCATTCATGGAGTACTAAAGCAGAGACAATAGAGGCAAAGAGGGAGAGTTACCTTCCACTTCTGGCGAAACCTTTCCCCTTCCAAAAAACCTCAGCTTTCACCTGCCCTCGCACGCCCACTCGCCATCGCTTGTGATATGAACCCGCTAGGGTGAATCCTGATCTTTCGATGAGAGAAGGTGGATAACTCGATTTGGGGATGGAGATGACATTCACGGCCCGACTACAACCATCCAAGGATGCTGCGCCTTAGCAACCGATACACCACCTCCAACGGCTATCGCGATCTTGTGGAGCACGATCAACCAAACCACTAGGGTAATTCCTGCAAGCAATCGAGGAACAAGCAAGAACAAGTAGAACAAGCAACTCAATTGCAAATATGGAGATGAAAAACCAATCTGAACTCACAAAGTTGGGGTTCTGAATCAAGTAGAACGGATGGTCTAGTCGACACATGCGTCTACAAGGAAGTAGCAATGGCTAAACTTGATCTAAACAAAACCCAATTGTTCTTGGTGGCGGCTAAGGGGTATATGAAGGTGGAAGGACGACCAACAGGGTGTTGGGGTCATGCTCCAACCCTAGGACGCATCCCTAATGGACCCAACTTGATACACGGCCCATTGGACCAAACTAAGGCGACGCAGCACCTTTGAACAGAAAACCTCTCGGTAGTAATTCGGTCATTGCAGCCGCCTCAGAACAGATATGGACTTGATTCCAGATCCATGTGAAAATAGACTTCATAAGGATTCCATGAAGTACTTGAACGCCTCAATCCGAGTCCGTATGCGACCGTGGTGAACATCACAAGTTGGAGCTGTCCTGGAGTCCGAATCCAGCCCCAAAACGTGTTGGATTTGATCTCTTTCTTTCCTTGGACCAAAAGTGACGTGGTGTCCAGGTGGAGGACGTTGGGAATACTTGGATTTGGTCCCCAATCAACTTCATTAACCTTCCATGCTTTCCATATGTAATCAAACCTTCCCTTAATCCATGTAAGTAATTCTGAAAATGAAAATATACACATTTTATGGTGGAGCACCAATTCATCAAATGCATAATGATAAGCCTCATATAGAATGGTTGCACCTTTAGTATAGAAAGTGGTTGGCATGGTCATATTTAAGCCAATGATGTCCTCATCATTCTCCCCTTCTTGACAGCAAACCGTCCTCGGTTTGACCTTTGTTGGAGGATGTGTTGTAGGTAAAAGTGAACCGTGCTCCCCTTCTTGATATTTATCCTGTTGCATATGGGAAAAACTAGGAAAACTTTGCAAGACTTCATTTGTGTTAGTGCAGCCCTCAATTTGATCATGGTATTGTGGCCCAAAAGGATATTTCAGATTAGAGCAAATATAAACTTTATGCACCAAATATTCTCCTTTGCGGTCATATTTGCCAATTGCATGAAGCGAACAATGATTAAAACTTGGCAAACCAGAATCAAATTTAAGTTTCTCTTTTAGACAATTTAGATTACACAGAATATCAAATTCAATATAACCCAAAGTATTTAAAGAGGATAGCAAATTCAGTTCATCTTGTGCACATGTAATAGGATGAAAAAGCTTATCTTCAGCATATTTGTATGGTTCCAAACCAAAAGTATCACACTTATTCGCTACTTGTGGCATAGGAGTAAAAGAATCATCAGCACACAACTCCTCTTTATCACAAGGAACAGCAAGTAATTCATTTTGTGACAAAGGAAAATCAGTAGTGGGTTCCACTATTTGTTGCTCTTCATTAGCATGCAGAGTGGACAAATTTTGGACATTATGGGTCACATCATTCTTATTCACAGATAATAGAATCTCTTTTTCAGCATTGAGAGCAAGACAAAACAATTGACCAATATGGCTATAAAAATTGCTAATTAACAAGGTTTGAATTTCAGAATTGAGCCCTCTCATGAACCTACTCATAACATCTTCCATGCATTCATCTAATCCACCAAACATGATGCAAATCTTAAAATCATGGTAGTATGCTTTTACAGTCCTACTATCTTGGTTCAAGTTGTCTAATTTTGCAACCAAATAATCAGCATAATATGCAGGAACGAATGCATCTCTAAAAAGAAATTTGAAGTCTTCCCAAGATTTTGGAACTTTGTTGTGCCTACAAATGTGTTTCCATTCTAGCAAAGCAAATTCAGTCAAAACATTGGAGGCAATATAAATCTTTTGTTTCTCAGACAGGTCATGCTCATCAAATTCATTATCTACTTTTAGCTCCCAATCAATGTAAGCTTGAGGATCAAACTTACCATCATATAACGGCAAGTGTTGAATGACATCTTGAATATGAGGGTCTAGTTTCAACAGCTCAAAAATCTCCATATTACCTGCCATGATTAGTAGAAAACAAGAAACACAAAAATAATATGTATCCTCCTATCAACTACTAGGATGTGTCGGTTGTAATTCTCTCAAACTCAACTTGTTAAAACAAGCCCTTACAAGTTCTTACCAAGCCAAACAGGAGGTGACGGCAACCAACAAGTCTACAACCGTGGGGCGAAAGTGTATCGGTGCCACTGACAACAAAACAAAGCTGTCAAGTTGTAGTCGAATATGTGGAGCTGTAGGTGGGGTGAAGCAAGGAAGTACTAGCACCACGTTAATCACAAAAAGCAAGCTGAATAATCGTTCAATGGTGGTACTGTGCTGGTCCTAGACTAAACCATGCTAGAGGCGTGAGCCTAGGCACAAAGGTAGTCTTTGAAAAGAGCAACTAGCACAAAGACGAAGAAAATAACAGATTTAGCCCTTCTTTCTTCTCCTTCTCTTGTTTTTTTTCTTTTTTTTCTTTTTTTTTTTTTCTTTTTTTTTGTAGAGGCCTAAATGTTTTATTTGGTACTATGACAACCCAAACAATAAGGCTATTGCACACAGCCCCTTCGAATTCAGATTTAACAACTCTTGTTAATACAACAGATGAGGAAATCTCTAGGAAGATTGTGGAGTGCTCAGATCGAATTTTGTCAAGAAGGTCGGATCCGTTGGAAAGAAGACAACTTCAAGTTTTCAGATTGTATTTAAACACCCAAATCCGACAACATATGGATCCGTGGTGGTGGCGAAACGCAGCAATGATGTATATGGTGATGGTGGATCTCGTGGTGACCAAAAGCGTGATAGAACTCAAAACTCTAAAGGAATAGACACTAAGACCAAGCAACTCGACACAACCGATGCAACCGAAAACTCAACAAGCCCTAACTAAGCAAAGTGCTAGCAAAGGCTCAAAGGGTTTATTGGATTGTGGGTAAACTAATCTACTATATTTTTTTGGCTTTTTCTGGACTAGGAAAATTAAAACAGTGAAGGATTGGAAGTCTCTCACCGATAAACCTTGCTCTGATTACCAACTGATATGAACCCGCTAGGGTGAATCCTGATCTTTCGATGAGAGAAGGTGGATAACTCGATTTGGGGATGGAGATGACGTTCACGGCCCGACTACAACCATCCAAGGATGTTGCGCCTTAGCAACCGATACACCACCTCCAACGGCTATCGCGATCTTGTGGAGCACGATCAACCAAACCACTAGGGTAATTCCTGCAAGCAATCGAGGAACAAGCAAGAACAAGTAGAACAAGCAACTCAATTGCAAATATGGAGATGAAAAACCAATCTGAACTCACAAAGTTGGGGTTCTGAATCAAGTAGAATGGATGGTCTAGTCGACACATGCGTCTACAAGGAAGTAGCAATGGCTAAACTTGATCTAAACAAAACCCAATTGTTCTTGGTGGCGGCTAAGGGGTATATGAAGGTGGAAGGACGACCAACAGGGTGTTGGGGTCGTGCTCCAACCCTAGGACGCATCCCTAATGGACCCAACTTGATACACGGCCCATTGGACCAAACTAAGGCGACGCAGCACCTTTGAACAGAAAACCTCTTGGTAGTAATTCGGTCATTGCAGCCGCCTCAGAACAGATATGGACTTGATTCCAGATCCATGTGAAAATAGACTTCATAAGGATTCCATGAAGTACTTGAACGCCTCAATCCAAGTCCGTATGCGACCGTGGTGAACATCACAAGTTGGAGCTGTCCTGGAGTCCGAATCCAGCCCCAAAACGTGTTGGATTTGATCTCTTTCTTTCCTTGGACCAAAAGTGACGTGGTGTCCAGGTGGAGGACGTTGGGAATACTTGGATTTGGTCCCCAATCAACTTCATTAACCTTCCATGCTTTCCATATGCAATCAAACCTTCCCTTAATCCATGTAAGTAATTCTGAAAATGAAAATATACACATTTTATGGTGGAGCACCAATTCATCAAATGCATAATGATAAGCCTCATATAGAATGGTTGCACCTTTAGTATAGAAAGTGGTTGGCATGGTCATATTTAAGCCAATGATGTCCTCATCAGCTTGCCTCTCTTCGTCTTCGTCGCTGCTTCTAATGTAGGTGTCGTTGCTATATGTAGGGGCTTTCCTAGGAGGACATTCGTCGAGGTCAGTTCCTTGAGTGGCGGCAAGCCTCCCCAATGCTAGGCCCACCTACTGCCACCCTCTCTGTTAGCGGCTAGATCAGATTGGTGCACTCCTTCACTAGGGGTGCTCTCCCACGGTCCCTCAGTAACACTCCCCGCGGCGGCGGTCAAGGGACTCTGGAAGGAGTGGGAGGATGCCCTTGGGGCCATCGAGGACGCCCAAAGGGAGGTTGAGTTGGAGCAGTTGGCGTCGGCAATGGTGGAGAATGTCCATGATGCGGCGTAGGCAGAGGTGGCACATTTGAGGACAGAGCTCGAAGGTATGGGTCTTTCCCTTCCCCTCTTGCTTCCTGCCAATGCTGGACTATGGGCTGCGCTTCTAGTGTTTAGCTTTGATGCCCCATGTCCTTGTCGATGCAGAGTCGAGGGAGGAGGTCCGTCACTTTATGAAGCAGCTTTATGGGACCTAGGAGGAGGCAGGTCGGCTATGAGCCCACCTCGAGTCCCTGGGCATGGAGTCAAGGGAGCTTTGTGTCATGGCTCTAGGGGCTTGCCATGGCCTCTTCCCACGGGGGTGCAAGACAGCGCGATGGAGGTGAATGAGCATCTCCATGTAGTGCTAGCGTGCTTCCATGAGACCATGGAGGATGGCATCCGGTAGGGGGTAGCCTTAGTGTTGGCCATGGTGCACTTCCGCTTCCATAGCCTGGTGGACATTGGCAAAGTGGTAGAGGGATTCCCTAGGGGCACCAGGGATTCTTACATGGTGTTGCTGATGCCCTGCCTGGAGGAGGCCACCGATGTCGTCCTAGTGATCACCTCGCTAGAGGCGGTCTTCCATGACCCTTCTCTAGATCATGAAGGGTGATGGTCACGCGAGGTGCCTCCTCTGTTCCTGCTAGAGAAAAGAGATCAACTAGCGTGTGTTCTGTGGTCGAACTATGGGGTGCTATCCCCAGAACAATTTAATGTATTTGTAAATACTAAGTTCATTTGTTTGTTGTTTCTTTACCGCCTCTATTTTTCTGCTTCTTGGGTGCGCTCAACCTTCTTTTGGTCAGTATTTGGGGCCTCCTTTCCCTTGAGATCCTTGGTCGTGCCGTGGGTGGCCAGGGTTCATGACCCCTTTCGGTGGCTTATAGGTGTTGGTGCTAGGTTGGGGAGCCTAGTAACGCAAATAGATTGGGACAAGAAGGTCGAGTTAGCTCAGCGAGTGGTGCATGTGTGGCACTTCGTGCTTACCAAAAGTAGGGGGATTAGCGGCAACCAGGAAGCGAACTTAGCACTTAATCTAGAAATGTCGAGTACAAGGATGGAAAGTGAGATGAGGGGGAAAGTCACATAGCTTTGCGTACTCCTTTAGGCACTTGGTCGAGGAGAGAGGCAGGGATGACACGGTCTGGGTCAGGCATCGGGCCCCTAGGCGATTGGATTGGCGAAGGTCTTCCCTCGTGGGGGAAGGGCCAGAGCTCCCCTCAACCAGGGCAGCCCCTTGGAGGGGCCAGGCTCCTGGGTAGAGGGACCTACCATGCCACCAACACCGCTAGATGGATGTGCCTCGCATGTTCCTAGAGCCCGGCTGACCAAATGTCATCGTCGTCTTGACTTCCCCCTTCGTCCTCTTGGCCCTCCGGATGCTTCGATGTGGTCGTCGCCATCGCATGTAGGGGGCCGCATGGAGTGTCGCCGTGCGAGTTTTTGCCTCTAGAGTGCATACTCTGCCTCGACAGTTTGCATGTCCGTTCACCACACCTTTAGGTGATTAGCCTCCTCGCTGAGGTGGTTTCCATGGCTGTGAGGCCCCTGGTCCAGTGGTGTGAGCTCACACATCTCCTGGGTGGGAGTCTTGCCATCGGCGTGGCAACATTTGTGGGGAGTCACATCGCATTCGGCGTCCCTAGAGTGATGCCCCGGATCGCTCCCTTGGAGAGTCCTAAAGAAGGCGCATAGCGAGGTGGTATCAGCCCCCACTACAATGGAGAGAATAGGGCTCCACGGTGCCTCGCAGACTATGAGGCACAACTGCTCCATTGGGAAGGATACCGCCGTGCTCTAGATCCTGATTGCCACTAACCCCCCTCATTGCTAGTGGAGCCTTCCCCTCGTCGCAGGGGAGGAAGACGATGGGATGCGGTGGAGGAGCTCTCGGTGCCCCACCCTAGGTTGCCTTGCTCTCGGTGCTGAGCATAGGCCAAGGAATGGAATGGAATCATCTGTCTTCTAATCATTGTCCCCCCTAGCTCTGACCTTATCTCTTATATAACGAGATAGGTTGGGTACATGGCGGTTTGGGGGAATGAGTCTATGGTCTATATGCGCCAGAGTCTAGGAGGGCCTTGCAGCGATGCGCTATGGACCATGGCAGTGTTGTGGAGCCAAAGAAGTCTTGGGCATCATTCGACTACTCTGTTCTAACACTCTGCATGTTGGGCTATGTCGGCTTGGACCGGCCTCCCCTAGGTGGACCTTCTGGACTCTTCTTGGCGGTGAAGGAGGTCGGTTCTAGGGGCTGATGTGCGGGCCTAGGAGCCTATGAGCCCCTAGAGGCCATGGGGAAGCTTTGTCTTCTTGTGTCATGCCCCGTGCATGACCCTATTGGGAAAGTGGTTGGCAATGCCATGCCCAAGCAGCAGCATCGGGGAGCCCCCGAGCCTCGATAGCTTGAGGCACGTCTTCTTCTGCCCGGGCCTTGGCTAGCGTCATTAGTCGGGCAGGAGCCAAGGGCCAGGGTGGAGTGTTGTGTAGATTGGGAGCCTCAGGGCTCGGGCAAGCCCCCAAGCCCCAAGCGGAGGTTGCGATGTAGTCAGGCCCGGCAAGGTTTCTTCTTAGACGGTGCGCGCGAGCGTACCTGACGGGTATAGCCCCTGAGCCCCAGGCGATCCTCAAGGGGTCGGTTGGGGATCTTCTTTGTTTGGGAACCATTGGACCCGAGGCTTAAGATACCCATATGTTAGGATCCCATCAGCAGGGATGGCTTCCACTGACGAGAGTGAGATGCACTTTGTGGGCCCTTTCCCTAGTGCGACAGGGGCGTTCGGCTATTGAGGCCAAGTGGTTGTGGCAGAACCTCCTAAATTATAGGGCCCACATGCACCTGTCACTGTTCAAAGACCTCTGACAACTATGCATATGTTCCCGATAACTTAAGAAGACTGTCGGGTGTCCTCGGGGAACCCCGAATCATCCACAATTTCTAAGCAGGATCCCATTACAGAGTCATTGCAGTATCACAACATTTATTCAAATATCTACATCAGAGTAAAATAGCGGAAGTCTTACAATAACTTAGTTTACAAAACAGTAGTTTCAAACCTTACAAACTAAGTTCGATAATTATTACAAAACGTACTTGTGGAGTTGCATTATAACATAATACAAACACACAAATGGATTGCCCTACCCAAGGGCCACGCATTTACTTATCGTCATCGCATTGAACAACAGTCATGCAGCACGGCCCAAAACAGACCTGCTCATGAGGCTCACCTGCAACAAGGGTCAACGAACCCTGAGTACAAAAGTACTCAACAAGACTTAACCGAAATAAAACTGATAGAACAAAGGAATGCAGGCTTAGGGATTCAAGGTATGGCTTTAGCAATACTCAAAGTTCTTTTGCGTAAAAGCTCTTTAACAAAATTCTTTATTTCAACATTTAAAACTTCATAAGAACCATATATGAATCTGCCATGATCCGTAATGAGATCATGAACTTCATATCCAACTCTTTCTCAAACCTTACTCGAGTTCCAGTTATTAAACTACGATGATGAACAGTGAGTTGAGTCTCCATAACCGAGGAGCAACGATGATTCAAACCGATTAAAACCCAGCTGGGGATTCTAGACCACACGACATATGCAGGTCCCTGACCTACATATACCAACCTACCCTCAGATCCTCTAAAACAAGAATGGGTCCACGCCACCCGAGAATACAGTACTCCACCAATCCAGCCCATTGCCACGTGGGTACACGCTATTCTCACCATCTCTCCACTTCTAGTGTGCGAGTAGCCATTCTCGTAATAGAATAGCCAAGTTAAGGCTTACTGGAGTATGTGGTTGGTACTACAAAGTCTCATCTCATGCAATTCCACAACGGACGGACCTTAATCAACACAGGCGGAAAGAACCCGCTCACAAGACCTCCATGTCTTGTGGCTCTCACACACCGAGTCCGTCTGGTCTAGATTTATTACTCCACATGCTCATATTTCATGATCACATAAGTAACCAAAGATCCATTTAAAACTTGTAGGTGATAGGTAATCACCCGACTTTTATTCGTCTAAGCATGGCTAAGCATAACTAGGCATTTTACGAAGTAAAACTTGTAACAAGGTAGATATGAAAAAACAAGGTTGGTAATGCACCAATTAGGTTTTCACTTAACTCCTAATCACTTAATGCAGTAAAGAAAAGCAAAAGCGAAATCAATTTGTAAAACACAAGGTAGGTTTAAATGCATCCGGGGCTTGCCTTCGTTGACAGAAAAGTTAGGTTCCGGAGTCGTTCCACCTATCTCAATTCCAACCTCCATAGATGGATTAACTTCTTCCACAACTTGATTAACTACCACGTGTTCACCTTCGTTCACTACACGTAGTAACAATGCCATGTTTAACATGATGCGAGATACAAAATATGATGCTCGATGATGGATGCAAAAGTTAACTTGAATACAATTGTCCTTCGCGGTACAGTTACAAGTCAAACTAACTAAACCTTTTTCGTAACACTTACATCAATTGCCAAGGATCATTACCAACTAATGACCCATGGTCATCACTCAATCCAAAATTCAATCAAAACATAAGTCATTAAAGGTTACTATTTGTTTTTATGAATTAATTATTTAATTAAAAATTATGAAATAAATCAACTTGTTCCAATTGAGATCAAAATTTTTGTAAAGGTTCATCACATGATAACTAAGTGGCAAAACAATTTTCATAATTTTTGGATAATTAATTAAGCCTAGAAAAATCATGGAAACTCTTTTATTAACTAATTGAGCAATTTTTATCACATTCAAAAAGTACTAAAAACAACATTTCATATTTTTCCTAAATAATATACATCATAAAGAGGTCACACAAAAATTTTCATAATTTTTGGAGCTCTAAATAATTGTACACAAAAATAACAAAAACTCATACTATTCATCCATTTCTGAAAAAGGAAAAAAATTCATTTTGAAACCCACGGTCACTGACAAGGTGACCCCACCCGTCATCCCCTTCCTCCTGCTTTGACTACAGGGACGATGGCGCTGACCGACGATTTCTCGCTGCCGGTGAGACCAACGGCGACGGCGAGAGTACCAACATGATCACAAAGACAAGGCGCATCGATTTGGGGCACAAGCTGGACTAATTACGGAGAGGTTCGAGCTTGACACCGGCCATGGCGGACACGGTGGCTCAGCAGCACTACGTCAGCGAAACAAGGCCGGTAGAGCTTAAACAAAAGGCACAGGAAGGTTCAACAGCTCACCCTAAACATGATTTAGCAAAGAGCAAGACCGGAGAAGCAACGGTGACGCGGGTCGATGCTCATAGCGACCACGGCAGAGCAAGCTACGACGACGGCGGTGCTCCGGCGACTGTGATGGACAAAATGACCAAGCAACAAGGTATTAAGCACCATGGTATCAAGGCGAAGCTGGAGCTACGCTGAGCAAGAGCAAAGGCTCACTGGAGAGCGCTGGCCACGGTGACGCGCTTGCGACGGTGGTGCTGTCGGCCGCGAGGAACAAAAGCGTCGAGCAGCGTTCTGCGATGAAATCAGGCACCAAGACTTGGTGAACTGGGTTCGCAAGTAAAGACGGAGCTAGGACAGGCTTTGCTGCGACAGTGGAGACGCTACGGTGGCAGCAAAAGCTCAACGGAGCAATGGCGGTGGCGTCGGGAAAACAGAGCAAGGAAACGGGAACGAACGGCGACGGTTTAGGCTAAATAGCGCGGCTTAGAAACAAGGAGAAGCCACGCCACGGCCTTCACCGCGCCAGCGCGAAGCCTAAGAGGGCCACGGCGACGACCAGAACGCGTTAGAAGCTTGCCGGCGATGAGGTGGCTTCCACTGGCACTGTTCCCCATATTTACAGAATTGCCATTCGCCAAAATCTTCAATTTACTCCCAAATTTATGTAACAACTCAAAAATCTCCAAAAATAAAAGTTGTTCAAAATTCAAAGTTCTACAACTTTGCTTTTATAACCACCCCCTAATTTTGTCTACATTTTGAAATGCAAATTTGAATTAAAAAATGGGACATTTAAAGAATTACGCCTTTTCAAATTACTTCAAAATTTTCTAAACAACTTTGAAAACTCCAAAATCCAACTTTGTACAACTCAACAAGCTCTACACCTTTGCTTAAAAGCTCAACCCCAAAATGTGCTTCAATTTTGAAATGGATTTTCATGGGTAAACAAATCACTAGAAATTAGGGTTTTTCAGAAATCCAAATCAATACAAAGCTTTGAACTTGATTCATTCCATACAATTCAACACATATAAGCACAAAAATAACTTTTATTAAGGAAGAATTTGAATTGTTTAAAAGATTCCCGCATCAAAATTCACAAAGTTTCATAATCATCATTATTTACATTATTCCAGGTAATATATAAAACACTCCATAAAATAACATTTGCATACTATAATATAAACATGAAATGCATTCCTGAGTTGATGTATGATGATTATGCATAATGATGACATGATCACCTTCTTAATTACTTTTTAACATTAGGAATGTTACAGTGGTAGAGGTGCTGACCCCTTCTGATCCCATGTCGAGTAGGTCTTTGGCCCAAGCGCGGGTTCGGTGAACTTGTTTGGGAGTTACCAACTCTAGGCCTAGGGCACCATTCCTTTTAGTCAGAGCCTGCCGTGGGTTGGGTGATCTAGAGCGTCTGGGCTCTAGCTTGGGGCCACCTGATCACCCATGCACCACACCCTTCTGGGGGTTTTGGTAGCAGGCCCCAATCCTCTCGGGCTAGCCTTCTAGGGATGACCTTCTGCGGCCATTGGTCAGGGCGCGGGGAGCACACCGAGCTTAGGTGGGGACCCTCGTTGGGTCCACCACTCAGTGGCCCCTGACCCAACTCCAAGGAGTTGGTCGGTTTTTGGGGGTGCACCGCCCGAGTGCCTATCAATCGGGGGGTCAAGTCGCTCCGTCTATGTAGCCAGTGCTACCCCTGAGGCCGTCATGGGGCCTTGGTGCCTTCTCGTGTTTAGGCGAGCTAGCAGCTGCTAGCGGTCCTGTAACACCCCGGGTGTTTAAATATTAAAAACCGGATATATCATCATATGCATTGCAAGGCATTGGTCATATTGCAAACTTTGATATGCATTCACTAAAACAAGTTTATCTTTATGTTATAAGTTTTGCTTGGTATTGTTTGAATCAAGTTTGAAATCTTTGTTTTGATTTGAAATTTCGAAAACCCTGATTTTCAATATTTAAATCCGACCCTGAAAACCCATTTCAAAATTGAAGCACATTTTGGGGTTGAGACTTAAAGAAAAAGTGTAGATCTTGTCAAGATATACAAAGTTTGTTTTTGAAGTTTTTCAAGTTGTTTAGTAAAATTTGAAGTTAATTGAAAAGGCAAAATTCCTTAAATGTCCCCTTTTCGAATTCAAAAGTACATTTCAAAATGTAGACCGAATTAGGGGTTGGTTATAAAAGAAAAGTTGTAGAACTTTAAATTTTGAACAACTTTTGTTTTTGGAGAATTTTGAGTTGTTATGAAAATTTGGGAGTAATTTGGGAATTTTGGCGAATGGCATTTCTGTAATTTTTGTGAACAGTGTCCACCGCCGAAGCTACATTGCCGGCGTTTCCTTCTTCGGCGTTCCAGGCGCGGTCATGGCCGTTTTGGCATCGCGCTGGCGTGGTGAAGGCCACAGCGCAGCTTCCTCGAGCTTCTTGGCCCCCTTTTATAGCCTGAGCCGCCGTCGTCCTTGCCCTTTCTCCTTGCTCTGTTTTTCCTGACGCCTTGCTCATCTCCGGCGAGCCCACGCCATCATTGTTGTGCTCCACCATCGCTGATAAGCTAGTTCTAGCTTCGCTTACTCCTTGCGCGTCCAGCCGACCCACCAATTCAGCTTGTCTTAGCTGGGAACTCGAGTTACATCGTCTTCTTCCTCGCGGCCGGCAACACCTCCGCCAAGCATGATTCGCCGCGGTTAGAGCTCCACGGTGCATCTTCGTCCTTGGTTTTGGTTGATTCTATTTAGTCTTGATGCTGTGGTACTTAATCTATAGTTGGTTGCTCATTTTGACCACTGCAGTCACCGGTACACCATCGCCGACGATGTTTTGCTCCGCCGTGCTCGCGCTGATCGTCGAACCACCTTGCTGTTGCTCCTTAGGCTCGGTAATTGACTCCAACCCGTTCGGGGTAAGCTACTGATGCTTCCTAGACCTTTTGTTTAACTGCTACCGGCCTATTGTCGCCGGTGTAGCGCCGCCGTGCATTCGCGTCCACCATGACCGGCGTTGTGCTTGGTCCAGTCGATGTTGGGTCTTGATTTTGCCACCAATAGATGCGGCCTGTTGTCATGAACGTTTTAGAGCTTTGTCTGTCACCGGTGACCTCACCGTCGGCGAGGAATCACCGGTCAGAGCCGTCGCTGCCGTGGTCAACGTCGGAGGTTGATGATGACAGGTGGGGTCATGGTGTCAGTGACTCAGCGTTCAAAATGATTTTTCTGTTTTTCAGATTTAAATGAATAGTGTCTGTTTTTGTTATTTTTGTGTAGATTTATTTAGAGACCCAAACATTCTAAAAATTTTTGTGTGACTTGTCTATGATGTGTATTATTTAGGAAAAATATGAAATGTTAATTTCAGTATTTTTTTAATGTGATAAAAATTGCTCAATTAATTAATAAATGAGTTTCCAGGATTTTTCTAGACTTATTTATGTATCCAAAAATTATGAAAATTGTTTTGTCACTTAGTTTTCATGTGATGAGCATTTACAAAAATTTTGAGCTCAATTGGAACAAGTTGATTTATTTCATAATTCTTAATTAATTGATTAATTCATAAAAGCAAATAGTAACCTTTAGTGATTTAGGTTTTGTTTGAGTTTTCGATTGAGTGATGTCTTTGGGTCATTAGTTGGTGATGATCCTTGGTAATGGATGTGAGTGTTGCGAAAATGGTTTAGTTAGTTTAACTTGTAACTGTACCGCGAAGGAAAGTTGTATTCAAGTTGTTAATTTTGCATCCATCATCGAGCATCATGTTTCGTATTCCGCATCATGTTAAACATGGCATTGTTACTACGTGTAGTGAACGAAGGTGAACACGTGGTGGTTAATCAAGTGGTTGAGGAGGTTTATCCGTCTGTGGAGGTTAGGAGTTAAGTGGAAACCTAATTGGTGCATTACCAACCTTGTTGTTCCATATTTACCAAATTACCAGTTTTAAATTCGTATATGCCTAGTTTTGCTTAGCTATGCTTAGAACGATGAAAGTCGGGTGATTACCTGTCATCTGCAAGTTTTAAGTGGAACTGTGGTTACTTATGTTATCATGTGATATGGGAATGTGGAGTAATAAATCTAGACCAAGCGGACTCGGTGTATGGGAACCGCAAGACATAGAGGTCTTGTGAGCAGGTTCTTTCCGCCTGTGTCGATTAAGGTCCGTCCGTTGTTGAATTGCATGAGGTGAGACTTTGTAGTACTAACCACATACTCCGATAAGCCTTAACTTGGCTATCCTATTACGAGAATGGCTACTCGCGCACTGGGAGTGGAGAGATGGCAGGAATAGCGTGTACCCACGTGGCAATGGGCTGGATTGGTGGAGTACTGTATTCTCGGGTGGCGCGGACCCGTTCTTGTTTTAGAGGATCCGAGGGTAGGTTGGTATATGTAGGTCGGGGACCTGCATATGTCGTGTGGTCTGGAATCCCCAGCTGGGTTTTTAATCGGTTCGAATCGTCGTTGCTCCTCGGTTATGGAGACTCAACTCACTTTTCATCATCGTAGTAATAAATAACTAGAACTTGAGGATGGTCGGTGAAGGTGTTGGATACGAAGTTTTATGATCTCAATTCGGATCGTGTCAGCTTTGTATATGATCTTTATGAAGTTTTAAACGTTGATATAAAGAATTTTGTTAAAAATACTTTTACGCAAAAGAACCTTGATTATTGCTAAAGCCATACCTTGAATCCCATGAGCCTGCATTCCTACGTTCTTTTAAATTCTTATTTCGGTTAAGTCTTGTTGAGTACTTTTGTACTCAGGGTTCGTTGACCCTTGTTGCAGGTGAGGCTCATGAGCAGATCTGTTTTGGATCGTGCTGCATGACTGTTGTTCTGTGCGATGACGATAAGTAAATGTGTGGCCCTTGGGCAGGGCAGCTTATTTGTGTGTTCTGTAATATGTTATAATGCCACTCCACTACTTTGGTTTGTTTTAGTTTCGAACTTAGTTGTATGGTTTGAAACAAATGGTTTGTAAACTATGTTATTGTAAGACTTCCGCTGTTTTTACTCTGATGTATCTATTTGAATAAACTATTGTAATACTGCAATGACTCTATAATGTGATCCTGCTCAGAAATCGTGGATGATTTGGGGTTCCCCGAGGACACCCGACAGTCTTCTTAAGTTACCAAGAACGTATGCATAGATGTCAAAGGTCGTTGGACATTGACAAGTGCATGTGGGCCCTATAATTTAGGAGGTTCTGCCATAGAATGGTATCAGAGCGATCATTACAAGGTTTTTGTTGTATTGGTTTACGAAAACTTCAAAATGATTTGGGATGGCTAAATTTAACTTGTTAATTTGGTCCAAATTGCTTCTGACTTGTATTATTTCTTTCTCACCATTCCTTATTTGATTAAAAAGGTTTTATGTGGTGGAGTAGTAATCCTACTATGCCCTATATAAAAACAAATGTTGTTTATGTTCGTTTTAAGCTTTGGTGGTTTTGTTCATAAGAACGATTCATGCATCATAATTAATTCACTTGTTACTTCCTTCGTCTCTGAGTCTGGGGTGAGTAGTGTGTATGGGTTGAGTTGTGCAGTCCATCCTTTCTGCTCTTGAGACTATTGTCAGATTGTTTTACTTGGATTAATCCTGCTCGTACAGTATGGCTTGTACCAAGAAGACACCCCGTAAGTCCACCAGGCCCAAAGGAGTTCCTCGCCATCAACTTGCCCCTAGGAATGATGGTGATAGCAGTAGCAGCTCTAGGCCTGATCCTCAGGCGGAGATACAGAGGATTTCTGTAGAGTTAGCCCAAGCTACTAGAGATAGGGCTATGGACGCCATCCTAGTGGGCAGATTGCAGGAGCAATTAAGGCGTCTCACCACCGCTCACAGGAACTGCTAACGTATGTTAGTTTGTACGGTGGAAGGAAGGAATGAAGCTTGGCATAGAGAGAACGTAGCTAGAGCTAGAACTCATGAGTTAGAATTTTATGTAGATGACTTAGAAGAGCATAATACCTATCTACATGAGGAAGTTCATAGGCTAAGCAATCTCCTAGATCCAAATCATGAACCCCAAGCTGATGCATTGGATCCCGGTGTTATCCTTGCCAATGGTAGTGAATCGAAAGAAGAAGAAGAAGAAGATCCCAAAGAATTAGTAATGATCGATGAAAGTGACAATGAAGGCGGTAATATTTCCGGAATGGATACCGAGCCTGAAGTTTGATGTAATCACAAAAAGGAGTAGAGTTGTGAAATAGTTGGTTCTAGTTTAAGTTAAGTAGTCTTGTTTAAATGCGGTTTTGTGTTTAAATAAGTGAAACTAGTGTAATGAGTTTTAGTCCGCTCTTTTATCAATCAATACAGGCTTGTCAGTAAAGTTTGGTTTATTGTGAACAGATGCATCGTATGCGGGGTTCGTATATTCCTGGTACTTCGCAAAATGAGAACGATATTCCAGATCCGCCACCAGTTCCAACAAATCTAGCGGTTGCTATAGCCGCACTTGTCAATGTGATGGTTGAAAATTCTCGTTTGCTTCATGAGATGGCTCAAAGTAATCAGAATCAGATGCATGGAAACCGTGGTCGCCATCATAATAGGCAGGAGGCTACATATGTGGACTTCACCGATACAAAACCCCCAGTGTTCACTAAGGCAGATGAACCATTGGAGGCTGACGATTGGCTTAGGACCATGGAGCAGAAATTTGATCTTATACCATGCATAGAGTTTCAGAAACTAGTCTTTGCTGCTCAGCAACTTAGAGGTGCAGCCGGTGCTTGGTATGCAAATCTTATGGCCATGCAACCTGCAGGTGTTCCATTAACTTGAATGGAGTTTTGTACTGCTTTCAGAGCCCATTATATCCCGAAGGGAGTTATGGCTATGAAGCTGGATGAATTTCTTGCTTTGAAGCAAGGGGATCAAACCGTGATGCAGTATGTGGGAAGATTCAATCACCTGTCACAATATGCACCTGAACATGTCAGTACTGACGTCAAGAAAAAGAAATGGTTCATGAGAGGTCTGAATACCAAATTGCAGACTATGATGACAACTTGTACCAATGTCACTTATCATGAGGCAGTGAATATTGCTATTGCTTCAGAGGCAAAGTATCGGCAGCATAAGAAGCTCAAAAAGAAAAAGAGTATGCCATCTAGATCTTATGGGGGAAATCCAAAGAGGCAGAGGGTGATTTATTATCTAGTAAATCATAATCGTCCTCCTTATCGTCCGCCGCAGTTTCAAGCCGGTCAGCAATCAAATGTCCGTCCTGTTACAACTTATCAGAATCCACAACCGACAAATGCTTCTAGGGTTTCTGCTTCAACACCCCAGGGTCACAAGTATCCCTATTTCAATTGTGGCAAGCCTGGTCATTTCTCGAGAGAATGTCCGTATCCAAGGCAGTCTAATCCCAATTATCAGAAGGCCCCTGCAAATCAACAACAGGGTCAGACACAGAATAAGAATAACAATCAGAATGCTCAGAAAGGCAAAGATGAAAGGAAGACAGGACGAGTGTTCTACATTCAAGCTGGGGAGATTCCTGAAGGAGAGCCAGTGATGATGGGTATGTTTCCTATCGTCAACCATCATGCAGTTATACTTTTTGATTCTGGCGCATCGCATTCATTCATCAATAGAACATTTGTGGTGAAGTATGAAATTTCAATTGGGGCAACAAAGGAAAATTTCTTTGTACAGTCGCCCGGGGGACGTCTGTGTACTAAGGAAATGGTATACCAGGTACCCATAAACTTGGGTGGGCATATCTTTCCCACTACCATGATTATCCTTAAGGATCAGGATATAGATGTAATCTTAGGAATGAATTGGATGTATCAACATAAGGCCGTTATAGATGCTTTGAATAGAACTATAAGGGTGAGTTTGCCAGATAGAACTTCTCAACTTCTCATCCAACTTCCAACCTTAAGAAGATCAGTGGGCAGAGTTTGTGCAACTGCCATCAAAGAGATTAGAGATATCCTGGTAGTATGTGAATTTCCTGATGTGTTTCCTGAAGATTTACCCGGTCTACCACCTGATAGGGATGTCCAGTTTAACATAGAATTGCAACCTGGAATAGCTCCGATTTCTCGGAGAGCTTATAGGATGCCACCTAAGGAGTTAGCCGAGTTGAAGACTCAGTTGCAAGAATTGATTGAGAAGGGGTTTATTCAACCTAGTTCATCGCCTTGGGGGTGTCCAACAATTTTTGTGAGAAAGAAAGATGAGACTCTGAGGTTATGTGTTGACTATCGTCCGTTGAATGAAGTGACCATCAAGAATAAGTATCCATTACCTCGGATAGATTTACTTTTTGATCAACTGGCTAGAGCCAAAGTTTTCTCCAAGATAGATTTGAGGTCAGGATATCATCAAATCAAGATAAAGCCTGAAGATATTCCCAAAACGGCATTTACCACGAGATATGGATTATATGAATACTTGGTAATGTCTTTTGGTTTGACCAATGCTCTAGCTCATTTCATGTATTTGATGAATTATGTATTCATGCCTGAGCTAGACAAATTTGTAGTGGTGTTTATTGATGATATTCTAGTATATTCCAAGAATAAGGAAGAACATGCGAAACACCTCAGAATTGTTCTGACTCGTTTGAGAGAACATCAACTATATGCCAAGTTCGGCAAGTGTGATTTTTGGCTTAAGGAAGTACAATTTCTTGGACATGTCTTGTCGGCAGAAGGAGTTGTTGTTGATCCAAGCAAAGTGAAGGATGTGCTTGATTGGAAACCACCAGCCACAGTTCATCAAGTTCCGAGTTTTCTGGGATTGGCGGGGTATTACCATCGGTTTATTCCAGATTTCTCTAAAGTATCAAAGTCCATAACTGAGTTACTGAAGAACCAAGTCAAGTTTGCCTGGTCATCTGATTGTGAAGAGGCTTTCCAGACTTTGAAGAGACTGTTGACCACTGCACCAGTATTAGCCCAACCTGATATCGAGAAGCCATTTGATGTTTATTGTGATGCTTCGGGAATTGGTATTGGATGTGTGTTGATGCAAGAAGGCCGAGTCATTGCTTATGCATCCAGGCAACTTAAGCAACATGAAGAACACTATCCGACTCATGATCTGGAGTTAGCAGTTGTGGTCCATGCTCTGAAGATTTGGTGGCATTACCTACTTGGTAATATGTGCCATATTTATACAGACCACAAGAGCTTAAAGTATATCTTTACTCAGTCAGAGTTGAATATGCGACAAAGAAGATGGTTAGAGCTGATTAAAGATTATGACTTGGAAGTACATTATCACCCCGGTAAACCAAATGTGGTGGCAGATGCCCTCAGTCACAAAAGTTATTGCAATTGCCTAACAGTAAGAACAATGGGTTTGACTTTATGTCAAGAGATGGAGAAGTTGAATGTAGAAGTAATTCAACAAGGTAGTTTAACCAACATAATTGTTGAAGCCACTATTCAAGATCAAGTTATTGCTACTCAGAAGGAAAACAAGGGTGTAGCCCATATCAAGGAAAGAGTCAGGAATGGAAAGGCAGAATGTTTCAGCATAAGTAATGAAGGTGTGCTATGGTTCAAGGATCGTCTGGTAGTACCAAAGGTTCTCGAGTTGCGGCAGTCAATTCTTGAAGAAGCACATGCTACTAGGTTATCTATCCATCCGGGAAGCAACAAGATGTACCATGACTTAAAACAAAGGTTTTGGTGGACCAAAATGAAGATAGAAATTACAAGATATATAGCAAAGTGTGATACTTGTCAGAAGGTTGAAGCTATACATTTAAGGTCTACTAGAGAATTACAACCATTGCCTATTCCAGCTTGGAAGTGGGAGGACGTAAGCATGGACTTTATTGTTGGTCTACCCAAGACATCAAAGGGATTTGACTCAATATGGGTTATTGTAGATCGACTCACTAAGTCAGCACATTTTCTTCCTGTCAAGACTATATATCCCACTGTCCAATATGCCAAGATATATTTAGCAAGAATTATGAGTCTCCATGGAATACCAAAGACCATAGTGTTCGATAGGGGTACACAGTTTGTCTCTAGTTTTTGGAAACAATTGCATTCTTCATTGGGTACCAAGCTCCTGTATAGTATAGCTTATCATCCACAGACTAATGGACAGACTGAAAGAGTCAATCAAGTGCTTGAAGATATGTTAAGGTGTTGTGTCCTTAATTATTCCAACAAGTGGGACGAATGCTTACCTTTGGCTGAGTTTTCATATAACAATAGTTATCAGGAAAGCATTAGAATGGCTCCATTTGAAGCACTCTATGGTCGTAGATGCCGAACATCGTTGAGTTGGTCTGAGCCCAGAGAAAGAAGATTCTTTGGAGTTGACCTTGTGAAAGAAACCGAAGACAAGGTTAGGCAAATACAGAGTAATTTGAAGATAGCTCAGTCCCGCCAAAAGAGTTATGCGGATAGACGATGGAGACCATTGGTGTTTAACGAAGGAGATTTTGTATATCTGAAAGTATCACCAATGAAGGGAGTTACCCGTTTTGGTGTTAAAGGCAAGTTAGCACCCCGATATATTGGACCGTTTCAAATTTTGGAGAGATATGAAAAAGTGGCCTATCGCTTCAAATTACCAGAACATTTATCAGCTGTACATGATGTGTTCCATGTGTCTCAGCTGAAGAAGTGTCTCCGAGTGCCTGAGCAGAATGTTGAAGTTGAAGGAGTGGAACTTGAACCAGATCTAACTTATTCAGAATATCCTATCCGAGTGTTGGATCAGAAAGATCGTGTTACTCAAAGGAGAACAATAAAGTTCTGCAAGATACAATGGAATCAACATTCAGAAGAGGAAGCTACTTGGGAATCAGAAGATTACTTGTTAGAAAAGTTTCCAGAGTTTCTTGCGTCATTATAGAATAGAGTACTGTTAGTTAAGCTCGGTTGTTACAAATTGTGTTTTGTAAAGGAACCTCAGTTGTTTTATGGATGAGAATTGGATGTTTTTGGATTGACACATTTCCTTTTCCATTACTTACCCTATGGCTTTGAATCTTGGGGCGAGATTTCTTTTAGGGGGAAGGATTGTAACACCCCAGGTGTTTAAATATTAAAAACCGGACATATCATCATATGCATTGCAAGGCATTGGTCATATTGCAAACTTTGATATGCATTCACTAAAACAAGTTTATCTTTATGTTATAAGTATTGCTTGGTATTGTTTGAATCAAGTTTGAAATCTTTGTTTTGATTTGAAATTTCGAAAACCCTGATTTTCAATATTTAAATCCGACCTTGAAAACCCATTTCAAAATCGAAGCACATTTTGGGGTTGAGCCTTAAAGCAAAAGTGTAGATCTTGTCAAGATATACAAAGTTTGTTTTTGAATTTTTTCAAGTTGTTTAGTAAAATTTGAAGTTAATTGAAAAGGCGAAATTCCTTAAATGTCCCCTTTTCGAATTCAAAAGTTCATTTCAAAATGTAGACCGAATTAGGGGTTGGTTATAAAAGCAAAGTTGTAGAACTTTAAATTTTAAACAACTTTTGTTTTTGGAGATTTTTGAGTTGTTATGAAAATTTGGGAGTAATTTGGGAATTTTGGCGGATGGTATTTCTGTAATTTTTGTGAACAGTGTCCACCGCCGAAGCTACATTGCCGGTGTTTCCTTCTTCAGCGTTCCAGGCGCGGTCGTGGCTGTTTTGGCGTCGCGCTGGCACGATGAAGGCCACAGCGCAGCTTCCTCGAGCTTCTTGGCCCCCTTTTATAGCCTAAGTCGCCGTCGTCCTTGCCCTTTCTCCTTGCTCTGTTTTTTCCGACGCCTTGCTCATCTCCGACGAGCCCGCGCCGTCATTGTTGTGCTCCACCGTTGCTGATAAGCTAGTTCCAACTTCGCTTACTCCTTGCGCGTCCAGCCGACCCACCAATTCGGCTTGTCTTAGCTGGGAACTCGAGTTACATCGTCTTCTTCCTCGCGGCCGGCAACACCTCCGCCGAGCACGATTCGCCGTGGCCAGAGCTCCACGGTGCATCTCCGTCCTTGGTTTTGGTTGATTCCATTTCGTCTTGATGCTGTGGTACTTAATCCATAGTTGGTTGCTCATTTTGACCACTGCAGTCGCCGGTACACCATCGCTGACGATGTTTTGCTCTGCCATGCTCGCGCTGATCGTCGAACCACCTTGCTGTTGCTCCTTAGGCTCGGTAATTGACTCCAACCCGTTCGGGGTAAGCTACTGATGCTTCCTAGACCTTTTGTTTAACTGCTACCGGCCTGTTGTCGCCGGCGTAGCGCCGCCGTGCATTCGCGTCTGCCATGACCAGCGTTGTGCTTGGTCCAGTCGATGTTAGGTCTTGATTTTGCCACCAATAGATGCGGCCTATTGTCATGAACGTTTTAGAGCTTTGTCTGTCGCCGGTGTCCTCACCGTCAGCGAGGAATCTCTGGTCAAAGCCATCGCTGCCGTGGTCAATGTCGGAGGTTGATGATGACAGGTGGGGTCATGGTGTCAGTGACTCAGCGTTCAAAATGATTTTTCTGTTTTTCAGATTTAAATGAATAGTGTCTATTTTTGTTATTTTTGTGTAGATTTATTTAGAGCTCCAAAAATTCTGAAAATTTTTGTGTGACTTCTCTGTGATGTGTATTATTTAGGAAAAATATGAAATGTTAATTTTCTGTATTTTTTGAATGTGATAAAAATTACTCAATTAATTAATAAATGTGTTTCTAGGATTTTTCTAGACTTATTTATGTATCCAAAAATTATGAAAATTGTTTTGTCACTTAGTTTTCATGTGATGAGCATTTACAAAAATTTTGAGCTCAATTGGAACAAGTTGATTTATTTCATAATTCTTAATTAATTGATTAATTCATAAAAGCAAATAGTAACCTTTAGTGATTTAGGTTTTGTTTGAGTTTTCGATTGAGTGATGTCTTTGGGTCATTAGTTGGTGATGATCCTTGGCAATGGATGTGAGTGTTGCAAAATTGGTTTAGTTAGTTTAACTTGTAACTGTACCGCGAAGGAAAGTTGTATTCAAGTTGTTAATTTTGCATCCATCATCGAGCATCATGTTTCGTATTCCGCATCATGTTAAACATGGCATTGTTACTACGTGTAGTGAACGAAGGTGAACACGTGGTAGTTAATCAAGTGGTTGAGGAGGTTTATCTGTCTGTGGAGGTTGGTGTTGATATCGGTGGAACGACTCTGGACCCAGACTTTTCCGTCAACGAAGGCAAGCCCCGGATGCATAAAACCCTACCTTGTATTTTACAAATTGATTTTTGCTTTTGCTTCTTTTTACTGCATTAAGTGATTAGGAGTTAAGTGGAAACCTAATTAGTGCATTACCAACCTTGTTGTTCCATACCAGTTTTAAATTCGTATATGCCTAGTTTTGCTTAGCTATGCTTAGAACGATGAAAGTCGGGTGATTACCTGTCATCTGGAAGTTTTAAGTGGAACTGTGGTTACTTATGTTATCATGTGATATGGGAATGTGGAGTAATAAATCTAGACCGGGCGGACTCGGTGTATGGGAGTCGCAAGACATGGAGGTCTTGTGAGCAGGTTCTTTCTGCCTGTGTCGATTAAGGTCCGTCCATTGTTGAATTGCATGAGGTGAGACTTTGTAGTACTAACCACATACTCCGGTAAGCCTTAACTTGGCTATTCTATTACAAGAATGGCTACTCGTGCACTGGGAGTGGAGAGATGGCAGGAATAGCGTGTACCCACGTGGCAATGGGCTGGATTGGTGGAGTACTGTATTCTCGGGTGGCGCGGACCCGTTCTTGTTTTAGAGGATCCGAGGGTAGGTTGGTATATGTAGGTCGGGGACCTGCATATGTCGTGTGGTCTGGAATCCCCAGCTGGGTTTTTAATCGGTTCGAATCGTCGTTGCTCCTCGGTTATGGAGACTCAACTCACTGTTCATCATCGTAGTAATAAATAACTAGAACTTGAGGATGGTCGGTGAAGGTGTTGGATACGAAGTTTCATGATCTCGATTCGGATCGTGTCAGCTTTGTATATGATCTTTATGAAGTTTTAAACGTTGATATAAAGAATTTTGTTAAAAATACTTTTACGCAAAAGAACCTTGATTATTGCTAAAGCCATACCTTGAATCCCATGAGCCTGCATTCCTACGTTCTTTTAAATTCTTATTTCGGTTAAGTCTTGTTGAGTACTTTTGTACTCAGGGTTCGTTGACCCTTGTTGTAGGTGAGGCTCATGAGCAGATCTGTTTTGGATCGTGCTGCATGACTGTTGTTCAGTGCGATGACGATAAGTAAATGTGTGGCCCTTGGGTAGGGCAGCTTATTTGAGTGTTCTGTAATATGTTATAATGCCACTCCACTACTTTGGTTTGTTTTAGTTTCGAACTTAGTTGTATGGTTTGAAACAAATGGTTTATAAACTATGTTATTGTAAGACTTCTGCTATTTTTACTCTGATGTATCTATTTGAATAAACTATTGTAATACTACAATGACTCTGTAATGTGATCCTGCTCGGAAATCGTGGATGATTCAGGGTTCCCCGAGGACACCCGACAGTCTTCTTAAGTTACCGGGAACGTATGCATAGATGTCAAAGGTCGTTGGACATTGACAGGTGCATGTGGGCCCTATAATTTAGGAGGTTCTGCCACAGGTCCTTAACGATAAAATCCAACCACCAATTAAGACACAAAAAAGAGGAGAAATTGACAATCTTATACACATAGGCATTTACTATTAACCTAGTTCCACATGTATTTGGAGAATATTGTTTTGTAGGACACAAACACAAATGCATGAAAGATTTCACTGAAAGGCGCTTTCTGACGCTGATTTGTGCAAAGGAACAACCAAGACGCCCATCAACTCAACTCAACCAGTTGCAACACCGACCAAGGAGCAGCCCAGGTCCAGCCTACAACCCACCGCTCGAAGGCGGTGGTGAGAAGGCTTGGTCAGGGCACGGGCAACCCCCCACCGGTGCTTCTCAGCCAACCCTTGCTCTGGTGGTGGCATGCCTCCATGTAGAAGGCGGTGGAGCAAGGACTTCATGCCAAGAGTAGCCACAACACCGCCTCTCCTCCTTGTATAAATAGAGGGTCAACCCCCCCTCTACAACACACACAAGAAAGCAAGAGGAGAAGAAGAGCTTCATTTCGCCCAAGGCTTTAGCTAGAATAATATAGGGAGTGAGAGAGGGAAGAGTTGGAGAAGTACTGGGGCTATCGGCAACCTCCCCTAGTGTACTCACTACACTTAGCGGAAGGAGTGTCGGAACTAGCAATTCCTCCACTTGTACCTCTACGATCATCTTACTACTTGAAGTAAGAAGTTTGTGTTTTACTCTGGAATTGATATCTTAAGAAAAGTTATCTTTGTTCATTATAAGCTTGCGAGTTTGTCGTCCGTCCCTATGATGGATGCCATAGTAGAGGACTCCTGATAAAGACGGATGTTCCTGGAGTAGACGTCATTTTTGAGCTAGAAGTTACCTTCGTTTGCCTCATACTCCACGGTTGAGGGGTAGGCGGTAGGTGATGATAACCCTATTCATCCCTTGTAATTCCCCACATCCGGGTACGGTATAGAGCTATAGGCCGGCAATGCTTGGTAGACCAAGTGTTATCCGATGCCCAAGTAAGTCTATAGTGGTAAAGTGATCTTAGCTTATGATCTCTATCCTTAGAAAAACCTTGCTACCCGAGCTATCCTTCTTGTTATCTTGGGTGAACTAGCTAAGAGACTTTACACATCCGTTCCTTTAGGAAAAATACGATACCCTAAATACTTTCAGGTGAAGTGCTACAATGGTATATCTGTGCACTTGTGGATTCTTTCGCTTACGCTAAGAAATACCAACAAGCATTTCTGGCGCCATTTCTAGAAAAGCTTGTTGGTATTTCCTAACGCATACAAAAATAATCCACAAGCGTACGGAAGTACCGTTGTAGCATTTCACCCGAAAGAATTCGGGGTATCGTATTTCTATAGGGAATGGAGGTACTCTTCTAGCTAGTTTGTCCAAGGACAACACAAGGGTAGAGTTAGCAGTGGTAGAGAAGGATTCCTATTGTTTAGAGTCTAAGGATAGATAAGCTCTACTATTACTTGCTTACTTTGGGCATCGGGTAGCACCTGGTCTGCCATGTGAGCCTAACCTATAGCTCTTCATCGTACCTAGATGTGGGGGATTACGAGGGATGGATAGGGCTATCACCACCTTCCACCTACCCCTCAACCATGGAGTACGAGGCAAACGAAGGTAGCCTCTAGACTAGACACCACGTCTACGCTATCAACTACTACTCTAGCACACTAGTAAGGGTTATCTGTCTTTATCAAGGCCCTTCTACTAGAGCATCCGCCGTGGGGATGGACGACAAACCCACAAACAAATAAGAGTATAGCTTAAATACTCAAAGACTTTATAACCAAAAGAACCACGAACACTCACTTAGCTGGAGAACTCGTTGAAGTAAGATGCTCATCGAGGTACAAGTTGGGGAGACACCGACAAGTCCGACGCTTCCCTGAGCTCTCCCTCACATCTCTCCTTTATGACTCTAGATAGCTACTAGGGCCTAAGCCCTTTGGAATGATGCTCTCACTCAAGTGAGGTGTGCTCTTCTTCCTTGATGTGTGTTGTGAAATGAGGAGGGGGTGGCCTCCTTTTATAGGTGGAGAGGAGGATGGAGGCCACTCAATCCTTTGCATGCCTCCATGTGTTGATGCCATAGAGCAAAGGGACGTCGGTGTGCAACCTATATTCGGATGAAGCCTGGTCTCCACCACCTTTGCATGTAGCCCTAGAACCGACATACGAAGGGGAAGTAGAGAGGTGCCAGTGGGGGGTTGGGCGTCCCTAGGGGTCGGTCGGCCCCTGACCAAGCCCTCTCACCACTGCCTTCGCGTGGAGGGCTTTAGAGTGGGCCTGGATCGCTCCTTGGTCAGTACTTCACCTGGATGCTTTGATTTGATGGACTTTTTCTATTTATTCCTTTGCGCAAATCAACATTAGCAAGCGCCTTTTGGTGTATTCTCCCATGTATTTGTGTTTATGACCTACAAAATAATAATCTCCAAATACATGTGGAACTTGGTCAACAGTAAATGTGTTGACGGTAGATAACAAACCTTATAAACCATCAATATAAAATGTATAAGGGCATGAATATAATCACCAACATAGGTTTAGGGGTTTAAACTAACAATTTCCATGAGTTTTGGTGAATCTGTATTTTCTGCAGGGTTTATCCAGAAAACCATCAAGGTGGACCTAGATGTTAGAATTAATCGCGCTTAATCATCACATAAAGAACTCTAGAAGGTTTCAGAGGACACCACACTGAAGCGAAGGGCGAGGGGCTGCCAGTGGGACTGGCCGGTCCCACCTACAGGCCGGCTGGTCTAGGGCCCCACCTGTCAGCCTCCATCTTGTTATGTTGGTTCTTCACTGCCTCCTGGATTACATCTACGCCATTTATTTAAGTCAGTTTCATCCAAGGGCACAGGATTGACGCTCCAGCCTATATATACCAGCCCCTGCCACCCGCTGAGTAAATTAAACCCTGATCAAGTCAATTGAGAAGATATAAACCCTAATCATCCTCAGAGCTCCACCATATTCTAGGGCATAGCTAGCTAAGATAGATCTAGTGGGAGGCAAGCTTCACTTGGATTTCTGATCGTCAAGAGCGTGGCTTGGTATAGCATTTGTACCCCTCTCTCTTTTGTATCTCTCATTACTTTTATATGTTTGCTACAATTGTTATGACATTGTTCTTCATATTAATCATGTTCCTAGTTATCATATTCATCGTCTACTTTGATTATATGCTTAGTATAGTTGGATTATCATCATGTTCATGCATAAGTTCGTATAGCGCTCATTCTTTGGATCTAGGGGTGAGTGGTTGACATTGTGTAAGCATGGTGCTTATATATTGTTTACTTGCGGATACACCCTATATTTTGGGCCATGTGGTAGATCGTAGATGTGACACTCCCGTTGAGTCCTTTTTAGTCCACTCCCCAAATATAGGAAAAGTAGGATCTAGTTACGAAGGAAGACAAGCTCTATTCTTAATCTTCCTTAGTAATATCCCTTATGTGTATATACGAAGTTGATCTTAACCATGATTACTATTGACGATAGTTAACAACCATTATAAACCGTCAATATAACATGTATAAGGGCATAAATATAATCACCAACGAAGGTCTAGGGGTTTAAACCAATAAATTCCATAAGTTTTGGTGAATCTGTATTTTCTATAGGGTTTATCCAGAAAACCATCAAGGTGGACTTAGATGTCAGACTTAATCGCGCTTATCCATAGAGTAAACAACCCCAGAAGGTTCTAGAAGACTCAAGAGGACACCACACAGAAGCGGGGAGAGAGACGCCGCTAGGTGGGGCTAGCCGGCCCCACCTATAGGCTAGTCAGCCCCTGGGGCCCACCTATCAGTCCCCCGTTGCTATGTTAGTTATCCACAGCCTCCTAGATTGTATCTATGCTATTTATTCAAGTTGGTTTGATTTGAGAGCTCAGGATTGATGCTTCGGCCTATATATACCAGCCCCTACCACCCCTGGAAGCATTGAAGTCAATTGAGAAGACAGAAACCCTAATCATCCTCAGAGCTCCACCATATTCTAGGGCATAGCTAGTTAGGCTAGGTCTAGAGGGAGGAGAGCATGTTTTGCTTGGATTCTTGATTGTGTCAAGAGCATGGTTCGGTATAATCTTTGTACCCCTTCTCTTTTGTATCTCTCATTACTTTTATATGTTTGCTACAATTGTTATGACAACATTATTCATATCATTTATGTTTCTAGTTATCATGTTCATGGTCTACTTTGATTATATACTTAGTATAGCTAGATTATCCTTATATTTATGCATAAGTTTGTATAGCGCTCACTCTAAGGTACCATGGGTCAGTGGTCGACATTGTGTAAGTGTGGTGCTTATACGTTGTTTACTTGCGGATCCACCCTATATTCTGGGTCATGTGGTAGATCACGGATGTGACACTCCCATTGAGTCCTTTGTAGTCCACTCCCCGAATATAGGTATACAAGTAGGATCTAGTTACAAAGGAAAACAAGCTCTGTTCTTACCAAGGTAACACTCAAGGTAATAATTTCAATCAACCACCCTTGAGAGAATTAATTTTTGGCCAAGCTAAAATTATGGAGGGTTTATCTAGAAACTAGCTTCCAATGATAAAGTTTTAGAAAATAAAAATAATAGAATGGATAACCTCTCCTCTGCCATTAAAAACCAGCTAGCTTTTATAAAATGATAGAATCACAAATAGCTCAGCTGGCTGCTGCTATTCTTCCGACCGATAAAGGTAAGATTCCAGGGCAACCGAAAGATCTAGAAATTCCAAATCTTGTCGATATTCACAATGCAGCATATTACTGTATCCAACCATCGATGGGAAGGTGGATAGATTATACCTTGCCAAAAAAGAAGAGCGATCCAAGGAAACCTATCATCCCCATCGCCATTGGACCTCACATTTTCTATGAAGCTATCTGTGACTTTGGAGCAAGTGTCAACATTATGCCTAAGGTGATTTATGATCAAATTAATGGAGCTACTTTGTTGTACACAAATATGCGTTTGCAGCTTGCAGATCAGTCACTCTGCGACCCCAAGGGAGTTCTTGAAGATGCCATTGTTCAAGTGGGACAATCATATGTTCCCATAGATTTTGTGGTTTTAGAAACAGGTGGAGATGTAAGGGCACCCATTATTTTGGGCCAATGTTTCCTAAGCACCGCAAAAGCCATCATCTACGCAGACAGTGCTAAGATTTGTTTCATAGTCAAGGATAAAAAGGAGAAGTTTTCTTTCAAGAATCATATCTTGCAATCTCCTGGACATCCACAAATGCCATACCTACCTAAAGAGACAATAGTGACCAAGAAGAAAAATAATCAGAGGAGGAAGAACAAGGTCAGGCAGTCACCAGAGGAATCAGTTAAAATGATCAACACACTCAGATAAGAGTACGACCACCTCCTTGCTTCACCATTCCTTGCTAAGAAGGATGATCTAGGCATACCCACGATCAAGTGTACCATCAGACAAAGAATCTTTCATAAGACCTTCTGCGAATTGGGTTGGGTGTTAACATAATGTCCAAGATGGTGGATCAATCGATCCAATTTCCTGAGGGAATAGCGAAAGATGTCATGGTAAGAATACATGATCACTATGCCCCTACTGACTTCATGGTTCTAGACATGGGAGGAGAAGATGGTACGCCCATCATCCTTGGAAGACCATTCCTTAACACCACCAACACGATCATCTATGTCGGATCTAAACAAGTTCACTTCTAATTCCCTAGAGAAAAGGTACGCTGCTATTTCAATAGTTATACCACTTATGAATAGCCATAGAAGTCCTGCTCTAGGAGGAGACATTGATCATCCCAATGCCAAAGGAATCAACTCCCCAAGAATGAATGGGAGGAAGATGAAGAACCTACGAAAGATGAACCTACTCCGCCTAAGACCAGTCTATAGACGAAGCAGGTATAGAAAGAAAAGGTGACATCATCTGAGTCACCATCACAAGAGGTGCAACCATCAAGACTCCATCCCCAGGACTAATAGATGCACCAAAAGAATGAACAAGATAGGAGAAGAGTCCTGTCCAGAGGACTTAAAATTCAGAACCCTCACCGTGAGGTAATAATGGTAGTTATCCATATTTACTTTTCCTCGTTGCATGAATTATTTTCGCTTTAGCATGTTTACTTTTCTACATTAACATTGCATTTAGAAAAGAAAAAATAAAAAGTTTTATCATTACATTATAAATCCTAAGCCCCATGTGAATAAATCTACAGTGTAAATACCCATGGGAATATTCACTGTGGTGGCATAAAAATTAAAAATACCATGCATACATATTTTTCTTCTCTACATATAAAAAATTAGAAAATCCAAAATATATTAGGTAAACATCCTACTAAAATTCTACCAATACAAAAATATTTCTAAACCTCAAGAACAACTAATCTCGAGACAGCAGACCGCTAACCCCTTATCCTAATCCATTCCACAAGTTTTGGTATTCTTGTTGGTATTTTGCAGGATGATATGATCAAGTGCAAGTTCACCCAGTCGACTTCATCCCACTCCATCCATGGACGAAGATAAGGGCATCTGTTGGCAAATATGCTCTAAGAAGGATCACTCAACTTCAACATTCGACCACACCAACATTCAGCTTGGGGGAGGAGCATCCCCCATGTATCTAGCTAAGTATTTCTTTCCCTTTGGTTTTACTACTAAGTGAGTTTGCTTCATGCTAAAAAAAGATGCATAACTAAAAACAAAATAAAAAGTGTGTGTCTAGTTTTCTGTTTTTAAGAGCTAAATAAATGGACTCTGAAGATAATCTCTTGCAATGAAAATGATGAATAGTTGCTCTGTCATAATTCCTTTCAAGTACCTAGTTTTTAGCCTTGAATTCTCTCGAGTTTTGGATACAACTGTTTTGATATAAGAATTTACTCTAAACTTGAAACTCGTGGGTAGCATATGCTTGATCTAAGTCTAGGTAATTGACGGATATGATATAAGAAGGTCTGCGCTATTGTTTATCTTGTTCCAAGTGATACTAAAGTTCTAGAGAATTCTTTTGAAAAACTTGAAAATGCTACATGATGAGTTCCTGTACGACAAAGTTTGAATTCCTACCAGAGCCATATATGTTATTTAGAATAGGAGAACTTCCACATATATGTTGCTTGTTTTGCATTGAGTTTTGTCAAGCTTTGTTGATCCTTATCAGAGGTTTGTCATGCTCTTAAAATCAAGATCACATACACACCACCCACATATGTACTACTCCTACACTGGGGGTAGGTGCAACAACATGCCAACCCATCTAGATCCACCCAAAAATGTTTCACTCCTACACTGGGAGTAAAACACTAAAAATATTCTTGATAGGATATCCACCAAATAAATGCTCTAAGTTCTTGTTGCTATCTCTCAAAAGTTTTGTTGCAGAAAAGAAGCATTGGGCTATTCTAAGGTTATTCATAAAAAAAGAGATGTGAAAAAAAATGGACAAGTGTCCGAGATATCTAAAACAATGGGTACTCAGATGCCCATCTAAGAAAAAAAAGAGAGATGAATAAGATAGCTGTTGGTATATATTAAAGCACATAGATAAATCCACAAGCGCACGGATACCGCTGTAGCTTTCATCCGGAAGTATTCCAAGTATCGTATCTATAGGAAAACATGTGAGACCAACTATGGTCAAACTTAGCAACAAGGTTAGGATAAACAGGAGCGTAGAGAGGATAACTAAGGTTTTCTTATTCTGACTTTGGTAAGCTATGTATTCTACTATTCAACTAGGGACATTACTTAAGGAAAGACACCAGCAGAGGACTCTTTCCGTAGTAACCAGGTCCTACTTGGCCTACAAATGGGAGGCGGACTACAAAGGATTCAACGAGGCTATAAGAGTCACCCTCGTGAGCTACCACCGATCTGGAATGCAGGGTGCATCCATGATTAACCCAAGTCTAAGCACCATGCTTACACTTGTGATTAATACTTTACCCCCTCTAGAACAGAAATCAAGCACTCAAAGAGTCATGATCCTGATGAACAATATAGACAAGATACTTGCTTGAATCAGAAGTTGATTACCAGGGAAATCTCAGAGGCAAGATCAAGTAGAACTTGGATCCACCAAGGTACAAGCCATAGAGAGAGCACCGACAAGCCAGCACCTCCTCTAAACTCTTCCCTCACTCTCTATCTCACTATTTCTATTCATAAGACTAGATCCTATGGACGACTAATCTTCTCTTGATAGCTAGCTCGATCCTGAAGATATGAATTAGCGTTTTAGGGATGGCTCTGCTAGAGGGGATATATGGCCGTATATATAGGGGGTAGCGTCAATTCTAGGCCCTCGGATCAAACCGACTTAAAAGGATGGCGTAGATGCAATCTAGGAGCCGGTGGAGAACCGACATTCAAAGCAGAGGCTGACCGGTGGGCCTCATAGGCTAGCCGGCCTACAGGTGGGGCCGACCGGCTTGTCACAGTGACAGGTGGGTCCCATCTTTGGTGGTTTGCCCTCTAGAGTCTTCTAGAGTCTTCCCAAGTTGGTTTCATCATGGATAAACATGATTTACTTTGATGAATAGGTCCACCTTGATAGTTTTTTTGATTAAACCCTGCTGAAAACATAGATTCACCAAAACTTGTGAAATTTGTTAGTTTAAACCCCTATACCGATGTTTGGTGATGGAACTAAGCATATATGCAGGTTATGTTGGCGGTTTATGATTGGTGCTAGTGACCGTCAACAAGCTCCCGCAAGCTTAACCTTTGCTAGTCCTTGAGCAAACCTAAACTTAGCAATGGATTAGAAGTTGCAACTATGCTTTCATGCCTCAAAAGTACACAGGCATTCAATCAAGAATTCTCCTCCAGATTAGAATAAACTGATCTGAATTTTAAACTCACCCATATTACCTTCAACTATGAGGCTTCTTAGCCTTCACTTGGATCTTGAGCAATTGAAAGACAGAACGATCAAGTCAAGCACTATATCTCAAGTTCTTTGTTCCACCATTGTTCCAAAGTTTTTATAATTTTTCAAAATAAAACTCAGAGATTCCATTGTATGACACTCTCAAGTCTCTCAGTATATGTGGTATTTGTGGATCCTCACCAAGGCAATAATGATGTTATGCCTTTTTCTCTTCCTACAACTAAAACTTATGTGGAGTTTATAGGTAGGGAGAAAGCTAGAGCATACTAGCAATGCATATATTGTAAAGTCAAACAATGGATCCAAATAGAGTTGAGTCATACAATCAAATCAAGATGTGCATGTGTGTGATATATATTGTGGCTAACCTAATTCTACTTTGCTCCTTGAAAACTTATCTCTCTTTTGAAACTTGGAAACATTTGCTAGAGAACAGGGGCTATCTTATTCATCTCTTTTTTCTCTATATTTTTAGGCGGGCATCTAAGTAACCATTGTTTTCAATATCTCGGACACTTGTCTATTTTTTTCTCAACTCTTTTTTTTCTTTTCCCTTTTTTATGAATAACTTTTGTATAGCCCCATGCCTCTTTCTTGCAACAAAACTTTTGAGAGATAGCAATAAGAACTTAGAGCATTTATTTGGTGGATGAAAACCTATCAAGCATGTTTTTGTGTTCACTCCCAGTGTAGGAGTAAAATATTTTTGGGTGGATCTAGATGAAGGCATGTTTTTGCGCCTACCCTCAGTGTAGGAGTAGTGCACATTTGGGTGGTGTGTACATGACCTTGATTTTAAGAGCATGACAAACCTCTCATAAGGGTCAACAAAGCTTGACAAAACTCAATGCAAAAGCAAGCAGCATATATGTGGAAGTTTTCCAAGCCTAAATAACATGTATGGCTCTAGTGGGAATTCAAGCTTTGTCATACATGAACTCATCATGTAGCATTTTTTGTCTTTTTTCAAAAAGTAAATCTCTAGAACTTTAGTGTCACTACGAATAAGATAAATAGCAGCTCAGACCTTCTCATATCATATCCGTCAATTACCTAGACTTAGATCAAGCATATGCTACCCACGAGTTTCAAGTTCAGAGGAAATCCTGATATCAAAACAGTCTTATCCAAAACTCAGGAGAATTCAAGGCTGAAAACTAGATACTTGAAAGGAATTACAACAGAGCAACTATTCATCATTTCCATTCAAGAGATTATTCTGAGTCCTCTTTATTTTATTCAGCTCTTAAAAACAAATTAAAGAAAACTAGACACACCTTTTTATTTTGTTTCCATTTTTACTAGATCACACATTATTACTATAAATGCATAGATAAATTTTTATTTTGTTTTTCATTCATCATTTTTTTGACTATTAAAAATAAACTGAAAACTAAAATGAAGGGAAAGAATACTTACCTAGATACATGGGAGTACTTCTCCCCGAAGCTAGCTCTTTCGGTGAGGGTTTCGTATCTTATGTCCTTCGAACAGGACTTCTCTTTGTGAAGTTCATTGATCAAGTTTCTTGGTTTGCTCTGAAGATGAAGATTGTTGCGGTGGTGCCTCTAATGGTGATGTCACCTTTTTCCGCCAAACCCATCTTGGTTGAGTTTGGATTTTTGGTTTGACAGATTTAGAACTTTCACTTATAGCAATTGGGGGATCGATTAACTTCCCCACACTTTGCTCAAAGTGTGTCCTGCTCATAAGACAAGGTAGAGATCAAGTGCATGGGCTCTGTTGGTAGAAAAACACTAACAGAACCAAAACTTTATTTATTCATCTCAATCCTTAGGCACATTGAACAAGATGAAGTTGATGTTATGTGCTTCGTTCATTTATAACATGCGTGATAAGATCAGAAGATTGAGCATGTATGTAGCATTTAAATACATTTGGCAAAAAGGATTAAATTGCTTAACCCACAAAAGGATTGTCTATCTTTACATAATGTATCAAACTTTACATGATTATGACTATCATCTTCCAGAGATAGGATGTGCACTTTTCAGTTTATTTGGTTAAGACTATGAGATCAAGAAAGTGGTGCTAGTAATAGGCTTAAAGAACTAAACATGTTGAGTTAATCAGATTGGATCAAGTAAGTTGTAACTCAAAAATGTTTGTTTCTTAGTTATATGCCCACCTGAATCAAGGAAAACCATTTAAATAATGACAATACCTTAGGATATTACCTTTGTCATTGGAGCTTCTTGTTGCCTAGATTGCACCCTTCCTTTCTCATCCTTTTGGCATGCCATCTTTCTACTCTTCGATCTCGCCACTTTGTTGGACCTTCCACCTCACCCTTTGTTTTATGCCTCAATGTCATAATCATGTAAAGATTGATACATTATGTAGAAAAAGACAATCCTTTAGTAGGTTAAGCAATTTAACCCTTTTGGCCAAATGTACTTAAATGCTATATTCATGCTTAATCTTCTGATCTCACCACCCATGTTACAATTAAACAAAGCGCATAACATCAACTTCATCTTGTCCCATGTGCCTAAGGTTAGAGAAGAATAAATAAAGGTTTTGGTTATGTTGGTGTTTTCCCACCAACAGAGCCCATGCACTTGATCTCTACCTTGTCTTATGAGCATGACACACTTCCAGTAAAGTGTAAGGGAAAGATAGTCGACTCCCTAATTTCTACAAGTGAAGGTCCTAAACCAGCCAAACCAAAATAAAAACTCAAAACCAAGACGGGTTTGGCGAAAGAAGGTGACATCACCATTAGAGGTGCCACCTCAAGAATTCTCATCTTTAGAGCAAACCAAGGACTTGATCAATGAACTTCACAAGGAGAAGTCTGGTTTGAAGGACTTACAATACCGAACCCTCACCGAAAGAGCTAGCTTGGGAGAGAAGCACCGCCGTGTATCTAGGTAAGTATTCTTTCCCCTTTTTGTTTTAATTTTAGTTTCTTTTTAATAGTTAAAAAATGATGATGAATGAAAAACAAAATAAAAATTTATCTTTATAATAGTCATCTATAGTAATAATGTGTGATCTAGTAAAATTGAAACAAAATAATAAAAAGTGTGTCTAGTTTGCTTTAATTTTATTAAGAGTTGAATAAAATAAAGAGAACTCAGAATAATCTCTTAAAATGGAAATGATGAATAGTTGCTCTATTGTAATTTCTTTCAAGTACCTAGTTTTCAGCCTTGAATTCTCCCCAATTTTGGATAAGATTGTTTTGATACAAGGATTTACTCTGAACTTGAAACTCGTGGGTAGCATATGCTTGATATGAGTCTAGGTAAATAATGGATATGATATGAAATGGTCTAAGCTGCTGTTTATCTTGTTCCAAGTGACACTAAAGTTCCAGAGATTAATCTTTTGAAAAACACAAAAATGTTGTACGATGAGTTCCTATATGATAAAGCTTGAATTCCCACCAAAGCCATACATGTTATTTAGGCTAGGAAAACTTCCACATATATGCTGCTTGCTTTTGCATTGAGTTTTGTCAAGCTTTGTTGACCCTTATGAGAGATTTGTCATGCTCTTAAAATCAAGATCATGTACACACCACCCATATATGCACTACTCCTACACTGGGGGTAGACGCAAAAACATGCCTTTCATCTAGATCCATCCAAAAATGTTCTACTCCTACACTGGGAGTGAACCCAAAAACATGCTTGTTAGGTTTTCCATCCACCAAATAAATGCTCTAGGTTCTTATTGATATCTCTCTCAAAGTTTTGTTGCAGAAAAGAGACATGGGGTTATGCAAAAGTTATTCAAAAGTAAAAAAGAAAGAAAAAAAAGAAAAAAAAAGAGATTGAGAAAAAATGGACAAGTGTTCGAGATATCTAAAACAATGGGTACTTAGATGCCCGCTTGAAAAAAAATAAGATAGCCCCTGCTCTCTAGCAAATATTTCTAAGTTTCAAGAGAGATATGTTTTCAAGGAGCAAAGTAGAATTAGGTTAGCCACCATTTATATCCACACACATGCACATCTTGATTTGATTGTATGACTCAACTCTCTTTGGATCCGTTGTTTGACTTTACAATATATGCATTGTAAGTATGCTCTAGCTTTCTCCCTACCTATGAACTCCACATAAGCCTTAGTAGTAGGAAGATAAAAGGCATAACATCTTTATTGCCTTGGTGAGGATCCACAAATACCACATATATTGAGAGATTTGAGAGTCTCATACAATAGGATCTCTGAGTTTTATTTTGAAAACTTATAAAAACCCTGGAACAATGGTGAAACAAAGAACTTGAGACATAGTGCTTGACTTGATCGTTCTATCTTTCAATTGCTCAAGACCCAAGTGAAGGTTAAGAAGCCCCATGGTTGAAGGTAATACGGGTAAGTTTGGAAGTCAGATCAATTTGTTCTAATCCGGAAGAGAATTTTTGATTGAACGCATGTGTACTTTTGAGGCATGAAAACATTGTAGCAACTTCTGATCCATTGCTGAGTTTAGCTTTGCTCAGGGACTGACAAAGGTTAAGCTTGGGGAGCTTGTTGATGGTCACTAACACCAATTATAAACTATCAACATAACCTGCATTTATACTTAATTCCATCACCAAACATAGGTATCAACTAACAAATTTCATGAGTTTTGGTGAATCTGTGTTTTCAATAGGGTTTATCTAGAAAACCGTCAAGGAGGACCTATTTGTCAAAGGAAATTATGGAATTCCACCGCGTAAACAGCGTGGGAAGATTCTAGAAGACTCTAGGAGGCTCTTCACCAAAGCAGACCCCGAGGCGCTACCATGTGGGGCTGACCAGCCCCACCTACAGGCCGACCGGCCTATGGGTCCCACCAGTCAGCCTCCGCTTTGAAAGTTGGTTTCCCACTGCCATTGAGATCCAATCTTCGTCGTTTATTCAAGTCGGTTTGATCCGAGGTCTCAAGATTGATGCTTCAGCCTATATATATCAGCCCCTACCCCCCTCCCTCAGCAAATCCCTAAAACCCTAATTCATATCTTCAGGATCAGAGCCAGCTATCAAAAGAAGATTAGTCCTCTATAGGATCTAATCTTGTAAATAATAGTGAGATAGAGAGTGAGGGAAGAGTTTGGAGGAGATGTTGGCCTGTCAATGCTCTCTCTATGGCTTGTACCTTGGTGGATCCAAGTTCTATCTGAGCTTGCCTCTGAGATTTCTCTGGTAATCAACTTCTAATTCAAGTAAGCTTCTTGTTTATATTATTCATCAGGTTCATAACTTGTTTAAGTGCTTTATTCTTTATCCGAGAAGAGTAAAGTAGTAATTGCAGTGTAAGCGTGGTGCTTAGACTCTGGTTACTTGTGGATGCATCCTGCATTCTGGATCGGTGGTAGCTTGCGAGGGTGACTCTAATAGCCTCGTTGAATCATCTGTAGTCCACCTCCCATTTGTAGGGCAAGTAGGACGCCATTACTATGAGAAGCCTCCTCTGCTAGTGTCTTTCTTTAAGTAATGTCCCTAGTTGAATAGTAGAAGACATAGCTTACCCAAGTCAGAACTAGAGAACCTTAGTTTTCCTCTTTGCGCTCCTATTTATCTTAACCTTCTTGCTATCCCAAGTTAGATCGTAGTTAGTCTCACACGTTTCTCTGTGGATACGATACTTGAAATACTTCCGGGTGAAAGCTACAGCGGTATTTGTGTGCTTGCGGATTTATCTGTGTGCGTTCAATATACCAACACCAAGGCAACAAAAAACAAAAAGAAACCAACTAAGGAAACTTCATCCACTACGGCATCTTCACCATCCGAGGCATTCAAAAAGGTGGCAGGCAGACTTTCTTGCTTGTTCAGTAACATTTCAACACCAATGGCTCTTCTATCCTACATTAGATTAAGGCCAAACTTGCTCCTCGGTTCAAGGTTCTGGCAAGTTTAACAAAGTTTGACACATACATGCAAATAACACAACATATATTAGCAAGGGTTCATACATGAGCTCAACACATGCACTACATGACTTTGTGCTATCCCATAGATCAAAGCCAGTCAGGGCTACTACTACTACTAGTACTACTGATACAGGACAATGAACAGTACCCAAAGCACACAAAATCTCAATGTCGTCTAATTGGTTTGGTCTTGTTGAGAGAGTTGAGGTCATAAGGACTTTCGATCAAGTTGATACGGTGAACTGTCTTGAAAATGACACAGTCTCCATTAACGTCAACACTATAGTCAGAGAGCCGATGGGCATCCGCAACAATGCTGCAAAGCACAAAGATTTCTCTAGAATCATGGTCTTCAACAACTCTGGTAATGCGTTGTTGCCCAACAACTGCACGAATAGCAGCTTTAACAATTTGGCATCACGCAGCTCGGTCATGTACATGATGCCCCCAAGTCACAAGCAACCGTTCTATTCTCCTGGCTCCACACCTAGCTACCAAAACACATCATTTGTTGTAAAGTACATATCGGTGGTATGGTAACTAGTTGCCATCTATAAGCATGATTTTGATTAGAACAAATAACAATCGAGGGAAGGGGGAAGCAATGAGGTTAGTAGACACAATAATAAGTTCATACAAATAATATGGTTTGATATGAAGCACATTACCTTTATCCAGATCCTAAAACCACCAGGGAACGCGATTAGGAAAATGCAAACGGGTGAGGGAAGGGGGGAGCAAGCAGATTGATGTAATGATATCGGATGAGGGAAGGGGGATGCTCCTTTCATATAGACCTTGCATAGTTGACGAGAGTGAAGTGAATGTGGTAGGAAAGCTGGACACAAGAAGGAATTGAGAAAAGGAGCTTTTGACCACCATGACACACTTGAGACTTGAATGCCTGGTGCGGTTGTGATGGGTCTTTTCTGTACTTATTTGACTCCAATACATGCAGTCACAACAGTCAAGGGGCAGACTAGTTGCTATGACATTCAAAACTGATGACCCTTTATACTATGTCCTACGAGATCAAATATACGGCAGCTAGACTTTCTTGCATTTGCAGTAAAATTCAACAGCTATGTCTCATCTGTTATGCATTAGATCTTGGCAATACTTGTTGAGATGAACTCCTTGCTACATGGTTCTTGCAAGTTCAACAAATTTTATCAAAGACTACTGATACGTGTTTGGTTCTTACAAGATCAAAGCCACTCATGACTACTAGTACTATTGATACGTGTTTGGTTCAACAAACCAAGGCACAAAGTAACCCTTACGCGGTTTTCAGGAGTGAATTGAATGCATGAGGAAAGCCTCTACAGTTATTTTGCTCCAAGTATTCACAATAGTCAAGGGGCAGAGTGAAGACGAGTTGATCTTGCTTCGGTAACCAATTTCTCTTGCTTGGTTTTACAGAGCAGCAGCTAGCTAGAGATGGCTACATGGTTTCATAGGTCCTTATCATCAGCACTAGATCGGTTGTGGCTAAAGATGTTGCTTCAAATCCAACTACCTTACTAGTACTTCATGCATGCAACCACAGTCGATGTAGTTGTTCTTTGTAGCACACCCAATCTAGCAAAAGTTCTAGTCATAGCTCAGTAGTAGAGTAAAATGTCTGGGCTGGTCAAATTTACACGACTCGGACTATGAGGCGTGCATATGATTTTCAACAATACTGTACTTCTCTATATATATTTGATCAACAGAGTTTAACCCACCTAATACAAAGTTCAATAGAAGTCCATTTACATGGATATTATTACAACAAGATAAACTAAAGAACATCAAAATTGTCTCTAGTTAACATTGAAAACATAAATCAGAACATCAATTATGAGATACTTGAACATCACACCTATTTCAGAAATAGAGAACAATTGCATATCTTTAATGCCATAGATACTAAATGTTAACATCATTTGACCATGTTGCCACTGCTCAGTAGAAAGGAACTGCACGAACTCCACCAATCTCTAGATCATTCGGACAGATTGTAAGATAACGGATGCGATGAGAAAATACTTCTGCACCACAGAACTCAGCGGTATGAAAGCAAAGTCTAGATATCTGCATTTGAATGAACTACAACAAACACATAGGGTCCTAGATGATCTTCAGCAAGATGGTAGTTTCAATGGCCAAGAACTTGATGAACAACTACAGAAGCAATGTACCACCTACTGTAAAAGTTAGAATGCACTACAACCTTTGTTTATAGGCCATGGCAAACACGAAGCTCATGGAAGACATAGTGATATATAGACATGTCCCAAGAATGATCATAGTTATCCATGATCTGTGTAAAAATGAAAACAATATGTAGAAAAAACCGAAGAACAAAGATGCCTAGTAGTAGGGTGAAGGGCAAAAGCTTTGGGATGGAACTAAAGCAGGAGCTCTAGAGAGCCTTCCTCTCGCCCCTTGTCTCTGCTATTATATAGTTTACGGGTCGTGGACCACCCCACATATATGGTGCAAGAGTTGACACGATCTGTATTTTGTTGTTTCATTAAAACTATGATCCGGCCTCTCAAGACTTCTTTAGTATCATACTGTCTTAGGCCCTATTTGGATGGACTGTGACTAGTTAGCCATGGCTAAAAAATAGCCAACTAAAAATCAGCCAATTAGTTATGTTACTAGTCCATACCTATTTATATCCTGAACTAATTGTAGGTTCTATAGATTAGAACTAGTTCTTAGCCCCTAGTAGTCAGGTTGTATAGACTAGTTGGATGGCCCCTATATTTCATAGTGATCCGAATCATCTATATTTTGTAGGGTCAGACTGTCTTAGGGTCCAAAAAATTTCAACATCTATACACCCACGTCCTCCGATCAGAAAGGGCAAACACCGTTAGTATATATAACTAGTTACCAAATGATCAAATTAAAGGACCTGAGCTACACCACACTCAACAGAGTTTAACTGACCTAATACAAAGTTCAACAAAAGTTAACACAAATATGCATGCAAATAAGACTTCACATACGGTCGTCCCACAAATCAAACCTAGTCATGACTTGTACTACTGATATGTCCCATAGATCAAGGGTTGAGGCGGGCGTGCAGGATATTGTCGTCCACATTCACCTTCGCTAAGACGGTGTTGGCGACTGGCTCGAGGCTCATGAACAATGAAGATGTACTTGAGCAATGGAAAGTACAGCACCGACTGCGACTCTAGGGAGGAGGAGGTCGATCCAAAGGACTGGCGAGTCGACGAATCACAAGAGCACTAGATAGGAGGAGGATGCTTTAATTTTTTTTCTCTTCTCTCCAAACTCAAAGCACTTTTTTAAGGGTTGGAAATTCATGGGAATATCATTTCAATAACCCATTTAGTTTTTTTATGGTTTTCCATCCCTAGGCGTGTCTTCCCCTTACTTCCTAATTATAGGCCTTAGTTCAAATAGCCACAGATGTAGTCACACACAAAAAAAATCGCCAGTTGTAGCACAATAACCTGCAGCGAGCAGGTTATTTTTTTCTTTTTTAGGTGTCAAACTCATGGATCTTATAATTGTTTATTATCATCCTCTTTTAGTTTTATGTTTATTTATATTATGAAAAAACCAAAAAGGCAACAACTAACTGATCAGATATATAAAAAGGTGCACAAGAGAAAAATGAAAAGACAAATATTAGATAAGTACAATATTTTGTCGTAATCATTTCCTATTAAAACACGAAATAAATTCCGGTCTTTGCTGAGCAGATGGGGCGGTCTGCCCACCTAAAAATTTGATTTCGCACCGCACCGAGCAGTCCCGCCAACACGCACCGAAAAATAGATGTCTCTCCTTTGCCCTCAGCGCGAAAAATAGGTTTACCACGCCATCAATTTCAGACAAGGGCATTTGTGGTAATGTGATGGCCACATAAAAGCACAAAGAGTCGATGTCTCCACCTCCATCTCCATTCTCCAACCACACCGTCTCTCCTCCAGTTCCAAATCCTAGTCTCCACTCTCCAACCGCACCCTCTGCCACCCCGCTTCGGACCTAGGCGCCATCAGAATAGCAACTCGACTCCCTCTCCACTCTCCAGCTGCACCCTCTATCATACATTTTTGAACCCTAGCTGGAGCCAGATGCCCTTCAATTCATCGATAGCAAGTCGATCAGCTGATGGCAGAAGGGCCGCCTCGACGATGGTACAAGCCAAATCCGGATCCCCTACCTAGCTCAGCACCTATCACGATCAACCAGATCTAATCCCTAGCTAGAGCTAGATCTGGTACCACTTCATCAACGCCGGCCGCACCAGCTCCATGTCTGTGATGACCGAACAACGGTGCTGACAACAAAGAAAAGCTAGGGAATACGGAGGAAGAGGTATCCAAATTCCTTTTATGATGTGTGCTCTACTATAGTGGATGAACCAAGGATATGTAGATAGAGATGGAGTTACATATTTCCTATAGTTGCGTGTAGCTGACATGTGATTTATTGGATTAATGACTTCTGTATAAGCTGTAGTTACTAGTTAGGCACTTATTTGCATACTCTTGCTCTATTGTATTGACATAACGTAGAAACTTCAGTTAATAAATGCCTTTGTAATCTAGATGAACAACCAATAACTGCTTATGAACAAGCATTGGATGCAAAAATCACAAGGAATCATAGAAAGATGGAAGAACTTGGAATACGTGTGGGCCCAAAACCTGTGTCTCCAAAGGCAAAAAAGTCAACCACAAAGGGTAGACACATTAAAGATTTGGAATATATCCCTGAACCAGGTGAGGTAGTTGAGGAATTTGATGATACAGATGACACAGATTCAGATTTAGAAGATGAGCCAGTGCCCCTATAAATTGATGTGCTTGTTCTACCTTGTATTTAGTTTGGAAGGGGAGGGGGTAGGTAGCCATGCAATGCTTTACTGTTTGTATAGCAATGGAATTTGTACATGCTTGCTGCTTAATTTTGTATCTCTAATTTCAATGTCTGGGTTGAAGAAGCCATAGAGGAGGCTCTGCCAGCAGGACAAAAGGCAGCGCTGCCATGAGTCCTAGGCGAGGGCCCTCCAAGCTAGTGAGGTCAACACCACCAGAACAAGCTGCTCATGGAGTTTGTACTCGGAGGTTTGCCGCTGGCAAAAGGGTGGAGACAGTAGCAGTAGGTGAACATAATTCCCCATCATGATCAACACACGGACCTAGGGATCAATTCCAAGTTCATGAATTGACTAGAGACATTGGTCAGGATGGCACCCTACCTAGCCTTGAGAGAGACTCCTCATGGCTAGATTATTATAGCCCAGCTGAAGAGGAGCCCTCTCAGCAAACTCTCGTCTCCCCCCACCCGCAGAACGATGAAATTTGCCAAGGTTGGTATTACCTTACATATGTCTCTCAATCAATTTGCACTAGCTATTTGATATCCATCTAACTTTTCTAACAATCTGAATGTATGAAAATTGTGTAGTACCATTGTCGGGAAGAGCGAGGAAGCTGAGGCCTCAAACTCGTGGAATTACGTTTGACAAAATGAACAAATCACTAGGAGGATTGAGGATGCACATACTGTTGTCGAGGGAAACAGAAGGCCACATGATCCAGTGCAAGCTACCAAGTTTACCTCAGAGGCAGGTGTAGTAGTCATGCATCAAGTACCAATTTTGACACATTGGAACAATACAAGGGGCAGAGGCCCAGCGCCGTCTATTGCACAAGATTTGTGGATAGGCTAAATGTATGTATGGGTATCCCCTCTTGACATTCAACTCTGCTCTAAGCAACTTTAATGGATTTACTTGTCATTCACACTACTATGTGTAGTGAAGGTTGCGCGTTAACGGTGCTCACTCGCCAACAAAAGAAGCTTGCTAGAATGTAATGCAATCTGTGGTATGGCAGGCACGCTACAGGTTGAAGAAAAAATACTTCATTAACCTCCCTGATGATTAGATCCAAATGACCTCTCCTATCTTGTCCATGAACGATGCATAGTGGTGTGAACTTGTCAAGATTTGGTCTAGTGCTAAGAACAAGGTGTATGAACCCATCGATTTCCTGTCTAGTCTCGTTATGGTCTACTTGTGCTGCAGTCTAACACAAATGAAGCTATAGGAAATATCTAAGAAGAACAAGCAAAATCGTGCAAAAGTGAAGTACCACTAGGCTACAGGATCTCGCTCCTATGTTGTCCAGACGCAAAATTTTATAAGTGATAATTGTGTTTTATTGTTACTCTTGCCTTTGTATAAATATAAACTGAAACTCATGTGCAATGTGAACAGAAGGAGAACAAAAGGCAGGTAGTAGAACAAGATCAAGGACTTGAAGATGAAAATGGTCCACCTGATGAAGATGTTAATGCTATGGAAGTCTTTAGGGACTTCCATACCAATAGCAAAAAGGGCCTAAGCGATGCTGCAAGAGCAGCAGTTGTAAGTACCTTCTTTTGCTTTCCTTGAAATCTACTAAAGCCATTGACATAAAAGAAGAAAACATAGCAGGAGCCAAGTGTTTTGGAAATCTACTAAAATCTACTAAAGCTTATGTAATCTCTATCAGCAGTAGGCTGAGGAAGACCTATGCATTACTTGTTATGAATCAATCTCTTGGGTTTTCAATTGAAGTCCTCTTACACTATCTGTAACCTAATGTTTTACTGATTGAATTTCATAGAAATCTATGGAAACTATGCAAGCAGAATCTATTACTGATGGGCAGCAACCAATGACTAGTGCTGATGTTGTTTACAAGGTCCTATGCATCTACTAGGGCAAGGCCCCCTACCAGGGAAGCAGCAATAACCTTTTTTTGAAGAATGCTGGTATCTAGACAAGCTCCACCTGAACAGAGACATTGGCAGAGAGAATGCTTTGGGAATAGCTTGCTACTAAACAGGAAAGTTTTGCTGCCCTCATCGATCAAGTGGATAAACTAAAGAGTAAGACAGAAAAGACTGAAAGGGAGCTTGAGGAATACAAGAAATGGCAACAAGAGGAGTACAACAATCTCTGTGAGCTATTCACGCACTTCAGCTCTTCTGGTAACTCTCAGTCTTCAACTCCTGCGGCTTGATGCAGTGAACATTTGTGGTTTGATGTATGGACTCATGTGTCGGTTTGATGTGTGGACTCATATGCCGGTTTGATGTGGTGATACTCTTTCAGTGGTTCGCTACTGACGTGTGAAATGTTAATTGTTGTTATTTGATTGCCAGGCTAAATAGTTATGTAGTCAATCTATGCAATAGTGATGATGTCGAATTACTTCTATGATGAATTGATTGTACTTCACATGGTAGAACCAGGACAGGTCACATGATCAAATAAAAATGTGACACATGAACGAACCAATGCATGACACGTGCAATAGCTAGGACTCAACACGTGGGCTATTAAAATCCAACACATGGAAGGAATTCATGAAGCCGCGTGGCCGAATAAAAATACAAAACATGAACGGACAGCGCCGTGACACATGGTCGAATAAGAAATGGCCACGTGGACCAATAAAAATATGACACATGGTCCAATAAAGAAGTGACACGTGATCCAACCACAACATGACACATGTGCCAATAGAAAACTGACATGTGTAACAATAGGGATCGACCCGTGGTCCAATAAGAACCTGATACATGCAAGAACCAGAGATGGCCACATTGTGCAATAAGAAGGTGACACGTACCCGAACCATCTCCAATGCAACCGGCTATAGCATGTACACATGGGCTATAGCATGTACACGTGGAAAGCATCTCCAATGGAAGCGCCCACCAGCATGGCATCCCCTTGCCACGCATGCCAAAACAGTTCTATGATAGTCTATTTTTCATCATAGATCAAGACACTTCTATGATGATTTTGTCAGATTCATCATAGATGTGCAAGTGTGACGCGACTTCTATGATGAACCGTATTTTGTCATAAAACTAAAATTATGACAAATTTGGCCCCTTAAGGGATGATAACTATTCATCATAGAAGTGGATATTCCTAGTAGTGTTGGTGAAGACCAATAATCAATAATTAAATCCATTCTTCACCCATATGAAATGAGAATCACTAATGATCAAGTGCACTATTTTGTTGTGGTTGGCTTGCTTCATCATCTAACAATGCTTGCTTGAGAGCATCATTTATGAGAATACCACTTGAATTTCAATGACTTGCTCTCATTTGGGTGTTGCTTGCTCTCTACATCAATCCTTTTGATTTGCTCCAACTAAGTATCTCAAATGTTCCTTAGATCACAACTTCCATTTTAGCCTTTCAAGCACCACACTTGGTTTATCTACAAAAGGCGACAAATCCCTACACTAGGGAGAAGTGACCTCTCTCCAAAGAACTATTTTTGACACTCGCTTAAAATAGCTTGATTGATTGATCCAAGTGATGGACTTAATTTGATGAGTAACTATGAATCCTTCTTTAAGTCTTTTTCTTTCTACTTGTTTAAGTCCTTTTCTATCTACCAAATGATTTCCATTTGTCACTAGAACATAAACATCATCTTCATCTTGAGTCTGATCTTGATCTCTCAATTTGAGTACCAAATGTGTGCCAAGTACACTCCATAATCAAATGGCCTTGTACTCTTCACTTGTCATGCTTCTAGATCAATTCAAAACCAAACTTAGGTACCTCAACCACTTATAGTAATGTTTCCAACTTGAGTAATGTAGGCATTTATAAGTGCAAATAGAATATGAAGGATTCCACAAGCGCACAGAATACCATTGTAGCATTTTACTGGGAGTATTCTAGATATCGTTAGTTATATTTTACCATAGGGAAATAATGGAGTAAAGATTATTGAATATCAAAGGAGTATCTATCAGTTAACATATCACCATAGCGAGAGCAAGGGGTAAAGGTAATGATAGGAATTAAGCATAATGACATTTAGGGGATAGATCACTAAGATACTATAAACTAGTTAACTTAGGAGAACAACGGGTGAGGTAGATTCCTATGATATTCTTATTATAGGATCAAAGTATATATATACCTGACTATAGCTAAGACTCACTCTACTCTTGTGCACTTCGGGATGCCACTAGACGGTAGAGCACCGCAAAAGGATAACTCTACTGACACGACTATGGTCCTACAATTTAAGAACCTGCTCATATGGGGTGGACTATAGAGGATAGACGGGGCTGTCACCTCTCGCTGCTACCACACGGCTTGATAATAAGTCTTACTCATAGGCAGAGCATCGTATAAGCACCATGCTTGCAAGAGGCTCGTCTACTTAGCCCAAACGATAAACTAGCAGGCTAAGCGCTCTATGAACCCTCACACAAAAGTAAAGATAACCTCAACTAAGCAAGATACATATTAAAAGTAACCATAGCCATGTAGATAGGAATATGATGAATTGATAATAAGTCTTTGTTGACGGTCACTAACACCAATTATAAACCATCAACATAACCTGCATATATACTTAATTCCATCACCAAACATAGGTATCAGGGTTTAAACTAACAAATTCCATGAGTTTTGGTGAATCTATGTTTTTAGCAAGGTTTTTCTAGAAAACCATCAAGGTGGACCTATTTGTCAAAGTAAATCAAGTTTTTTTCATGGCATAAACAACTCCAGAAGGTTCCAGAGGACACCAGAGGACTCTCCATCGAAGATGACCATGAGAGGCTGACAAGGGGGGCCGGTCGGCCCCACCTGTAGGCCAGTCAGCCTATGGGACCCATGGGTCAGCCCCTTCTCGCTACGACGGTTTCCCACCGCCTTAAAGATCGCACCTACACCATTTATTCAAGTCGGTTTGATCCGAGGGTCTAGAATTGACTCTACCCCTTATTTATATGGCCCTATACCCCCCTTTGGAGAGTCATCCCTGAAACCCTAATTCATATCTTCAGGATCGAGCCAGCTATCAAGAGAAGATTAGTCCTCCAAAGGATCTAGTTTTATAAATAGAAATAGTGAGATGGAGAGTGAGGGAAGAGTTTGGAGGAGGTGTCGTCCTGTCAGTGGTCTCCCTATGGCTTGTACCTTGGCGGATTCAAGTTCTATTTGAGCTTGCTTTTGAGACTTCTCTGGTAATCAACTTCTGATTCAAGTAAGCATCTTGTTTACATTATTCTTCAGGTTCACGACTCTCTTGAGTGCTTTATTCCTGTTCTAGAGGGAGTAAAGTATTAATCGTAAGTGTAAGCATAGTGCTTAGACTTAGGTTAATCGTGGATGCACCCTACATTTTAGATCGGTGGTAGCTCACGAGGGTGAGTCTTATAGCCTCATTGAATCCTTTGTAGTCCACCTCCCGTTTGTAGGCCAAGTAGGACCTAGTTACGAAGGGAAGCATCCTCTGTTGGTGTCTTTCCCTAGTAATGTCCCCAGTTGAATTGTAGAAGACATAGCTTACCCAACTCAAAACTAGAAAGCCTTAGTTATCCTCTCTACGCTCCTCTTTATCCGAACCTTGTTGCTACCCTTTGTTAAGTAGACCGTAGTAAGTCTCGAATGTTTCCCTATGGATACAATACTTGGAATACTTTTAGGTGAAAGCTACAGCGGTATCTGTGCACTTGTGGATTTATCTGTGTGCGTTAATAAATACCAACAAGCTTTCTGGCGCCGTTGCTGGGGAAACAGTTGCTGAATTAACTATGAACCTAGCATAACTTTGTATCTTTTATCTTTTATCTTTTATCTTTTATCTTTTATTCTTTTCCTTTTCACTATGGATTCCACTCCTATCTATCAATATGCTAAACCTACAAGCGCAAGCCTAAAGCCACCAAAATCTTCAGAGCCTATCCTAACACCTAGCTATGAATTGCGCTCGTGTTTTATAAAATTAATTCAGGAACAATCCTTCTCGGGAGAAGGCGATGAAAACCCATACCCACCCTTACGAGAGTTTGAACAGACCTACGCATGCCTGTGTATCGCGGGCATGTCTGACAAAACCTTAAGATGGATATTATTTCCATTCTCTTTGACGGGAGGAGCTAAACAATGGTATAGTCAAACCGTAGGAAGTATGCAAGGAGATTGGGAAACGCTAGGCTCCTAATTTTGTTTACGTTTCTTTCCCATCTGTAAAGTAGTTAGCCTTCGAAAAGAGGTTCTATCTTTTAGACACCTAGAAGAAGAATCTTTTGTCACATCATAGGAACGTATTAATGATCTTATTACCGCTGGCCTAGACCTTGCTATTTCAGACCTGATGCTCCTTCAATATTTTTATATGGGTCTTAGCGAGGATTCTGTGCAAACCCTTGATCAAGCCTCTAGAGGAGCTTTCCTTCATTTGTTTGTTACTGAAACAGGATCTATGCTTGATAGAATTAGTGAAAAGACTCCCTGCACTAGCATTCATAATGAACTCCTTGAGGAAGAGAAGGAATCATCTCCCGAACAAGAAGAAGAAGTTTTGATAGCCAAATCACAACCACCTCAATCCCAAGATTTAGCTGTCAATTCTGAACCATCAATAACCCAAAATCCTTCAAGGGAAGAAGAAATTCAACCTTTTGAAATTTCTTGTGAGGGTGATCTTTTTTATGCTGATTTTGAGAAAAGCTTAAACTTTCTGCTATACAAGAGACCTTCGAGTGAATATAATTCAAATCGTCTCAAGAAGGGATCCCTTAGAAAGCATCCTTATTCCCATGTAGGACATTGGGAAGAACTCAAGGGTGGCATGACAAGTGATGCCATAGAAGGAGAGCCAAGCCATGTAGAAGCCAATCCTATCTTCTATGGCAGAACCTCCTAAATTATAGGGCCCACATGCACCTGTCACTGTCCGATGACCTCTGACAACTATGCATATGTGCCTAGTAACTTAAGAAGACTGTCGGGTGTCCTCAGGGAACCCCGAATCATCCACGATTTCTGAGTAGGATCACATTACAGAGTCATTGTAGTATTACAACATTTATTCAAATATCTACACCAGAGTAAATCAGCGGAAGTCTTACAATAACTTAGTTTACAAAATAGTAGTTTCAAACCTTACAACTAAGTTCAATAATTATTACAAAACGTAGTAGTGGAGTGGCATTATAACATAATACAAACACACAAATGGATTGCCCTGCCCAAGGGCCACGCATTTACTTATCGTCATCGCATTGAACAACAGTCATGCAGCACAATCCAAAGCAGACCTGCTCATGAGGCTCACCTGCAACAAGGGTCAACGAACCCTGAGTACAAAAGTACTCAACAAGACTTAACCAAAATTAAAATTGAGAAGACTCAGGAATGCAGGCTCAGGGATTCAAGGTATGGCTTTAGCAATAATTAAAGTTCTTTTGCATAAAAGCTCTCTAACAAAATTCTTTACTTCAACATATAAAACTTCATAAGAACCACATATGAATCTGCCATGATCCGTAATGAGATCATGAACCTCATATCGAACTCTTTCTCAAAATCCAGCTCAAATTTCAGTTATTAAACTACGATGATGAACAGTGAGTTGAGTCTCCATAATCGAGGAGCAGCGACGATTCGAACTGATTAAACCCAGCTGGGGATTCCAGACCACACGACATATGTAGGTCCCCGACGTACATATATCAACCTACCCTCGGATCCTCTAAAACAAGAACGGGTCAGCGCCACTCGAGAATACAGTACTCCACCAATCTAGCCCATTGCCACGTGGGTACATGCTATTCCCGCCATCTCTCCACTCCCAGTGCGTGAGTAGCCATTCTCGTAATAGAATAGTCAAGTTAAGGCTTACCGGAGTATGCGGTTAGTACTACAAAGTCTCACCTCATGCAGTTCAACAACGGACGGGCCTCAATCGACACAGGCGGAAAGAACCCGCTCACAAGACCTCCATGTCTTGTGGCTCACACACACCGAGTCCGCCCGATCTAGATTTATTACTCCACATTCCCATATCACATGATAACATAAGTAACCAAAGATCTATTTAAAACTTGCAGGTGACAGGTAATCACCCGACTTTCATCATTCTAAGCATAGCTAAGCAGAACTAGGCATATACGAATTTAAACTGGTAACAAGGTAGATATGGAAAAACAAGGTTGGTAATGCACCAATTAGGTTTCCACTTGACTCCTAATCACTTAATGCAGTAAAGAAAAGCAAAAGCGAAATCAATTTGTAAAACACAAGGTAGGTTTAAATGCATCCGGGGCTTGCATTCGTTGACGGAAAAGTTAGGTTCCGGAGTCGTTCCACAAATATCAAATCCAAACTCAACAGGCAGATTAACTTCTTCCACAACTTGATTAACTACCACGTGCTCACCTTCGTTCACTACACATAGTAACAATGCCATGTTTAACATGATGCGAGATATAAAACATGAGGTTTGATGATGGATGCAAAATTAACAACTTGAATACAACTTTCCTTCGCGGTACAGTTACAAGTCAAACTAACTAAACCTTTTTCGTAACACTTAATTCCATTGCCAAGGATCATTATCAACTAATGACCCAAGGTCATCACTCAATCAAAAATTCAATCAAAACCTAAATCATTAAAGGTTACTATTTGCTTTTATGAATTAATTATTTAAATAAAAATTATGAAATAAATCAACTTGTTCAATTGAGCTCAAAATTTTTGTAAATGTTCATCACATGATAACTAAGTGGCAAAACAATTTTCATAATTTTTGGATAAATATTTAAGCCTAGAAAAATCATGGAAACTCATTTATTAATTAATTGAGCAATTTTTATCACATTCAAAAAGTACTAAAAAACAACATTTCATATTTTCCCTAAATAATATACATCACACAGAGGTCACATAAAAATTTTCATAATTTTTTGAGCTATAATAAATCTACACAAAAATAACAAATCACATCACTATTCATTCAAATCTGAAAAAGGAAAAATTCCATTTTGAAACACTGAGTCACCGACAACCCGACCCCACATGTCATCCCAGACCTCCCGCGCTGACCACGGCGACAGCGGCTTTGACCGGTGAAATCTCGCCGACGGCGAGGTCTCCGGCCACGGCGAAGGTACCAAAACACTCCCCACACCACCCCACATCAATTAAATGTACTACCTAGACTAATTACAGCGAGGTTCGAGCTTGACGCCATCCATGGTGGACACGGTGACGTGGCTGCGCTACACCGGTGATGTGAGACCGGTAATAGTTAAACTAAGCACTTGGAAAGGATCAGCAGCTCACCCCGAACGCGATGGAGCAAAGAGCGAGGTCGGAGGATCAACAAAGATGCTGGTCGACGGTCACAGCGGCCACGGCGGTGTGAGCAACGGTGATGGCGGTGCTCCGGTGACTGCGGTGGACAAAAGGAGCAATCAACTGGTCATAGAGCATCACGGGAACAAGGTGAAGCTGGAGGTACACTAAGCAAGAGCAAAGGCTCACTAGAGAGCGCTGGCCACGACGGCGCAAGCACGACGGTGAGGTTGCCGGCCGCGAGGAAGAAAGGCGCGCACAGCGGGTTCCCGGCGGAGTCAAGCTTCAAGGGTTGGTCTACTGGGTGTGCAAGGAACAGGCGAAGCTGTGGCAAGCTATGCTACGACTGGAAATGCACCACGGCGACGGCAAAAGCTCAACGGAGATATGGCGGTGGCGACGGGAAAAGCAGAGCAAGGAAACGGGGACGAACGGCGGTGGCTTAGGCTAAATAGCGCGGCCAGGAAGCAAAGAGAAGCCACAAAGGAGCCTTCCCCATGCCAGCGCAGTGCTTGGAACCAAGAAGAAGGCTGCCGGCGATGAGGTGGCTTCCACAGGCACTGTTCCCATATTTACAGTGCCTTAGTTATTTAGGCTAGGAAAACTTCTACATATATGTTGCTTGCTTTTGCATTGAGTTTTGTCAAGCTTTGTTAACCCTTATGAGAGATTTGTCATACTCTTAAAATCAAGATCACGTACACACCACCAAAAAATAGGCCTTCATCTAGATCCACCCAAAAATATTTTACTCCTACACTAGGAGTGAACACAAAAACATGCTTGATAGGTTTTTCATCAACCAAATAAATGCTCCAAGTTCTTATTGCTATCTCTCAAAAGTTTTGTTGTAGAGAAGAGGCATGGGCTATGCAAAAGTTATTCATAAAAAAAGAAAAAAAAGAAAAGAATTGGAAAAAATGGACAAGTGTCCGAGATATTGAAAAAAACAATGGGTACTTAGTTGGCCGCCTGAAAAAAAGAGAGATGAATAAGATAGCCCATGTTCTCTTGCAAAAATGTTTCCAAGTTTCAAAAAGAGAGATATGTTTTCAAGAAGCAAAGTAGAATTAGGTTAGCCACCACATATATCCACCTCATATATCCACACACACGCACATCTTGATTTGATTGTATGACTCAACTCTCTTTGGATCCGTTGTTTGACTTTATAATATATGCATTGTGAGTATGCTCTAGCTTTCTCCCTACCTATGAACTCCACATAAGCCTTTGTGATAGGAAGAGAAAAAGGCATAACAAAATTATTGCCTTGGTAAGGATCCACAAATACCACATATATTGAGAGACTTGAGAGTGTCATACAAAGGAATCTCTGAGTTTAATTTGAAAGCTTACAAAAACTCTAGAACAATGGTGGAACAAAAAACTTGAGACATAGTGTTTGACTTGATTGTTTTGTCTTTCAATTGCTCAAGACTGAAGTGAAGGCTAAGAAGCCCCATAGTTGAAGGTAATATGGGTGAGTTTGAAAGTCATATCAGTTTATTCTAATCTAGAGGAGAATTCTTGATTGAACGCCCGTGTACTTTTGAGGTGTGAAAGCATTGTAGCAACTCCTGATCCATTGCTGAGTTTAGCTTTGCTCAGGGGCTGGCAAAGGGTAAGCTTGGGGGAGCTTGTTGACGATCACTAGCACCAATTATAAATCGTCAACATAACCTGCATATATACTTAATTCTATCACCAAACTTAGGTATAGGGGTTTAAATGAACAAATTCCATGAGTTTTTGTGAATCTATGTTTTCAGCAAGGTTTATCCAGAAAACCATCAAGGTGGACCTATTCATCAAAGTAAATCACGTTTTTCCATGGCATAAACAACTCCTAGAAGGTTCTAGAGAACACCAGAGGACTTTCCACCGAAGATGATAGTGAGAGGCTGACATGGGGGGCCGACCAGCCCCACCTACAGGCTAGTCATCCTATGGGACCCATGGGTCAGCCTCTCCTCGCTACGTCGGTTTCCCACCGCCTTAAAGATCGCATCTACGTAGTTGATTCAAGTCGATTTGATCCGAGGGCCTAGAATTGACGCCACTCCCTATATATATGGCCTTGTACCTCCCTCTAGAGAGTCATCCCTGAAACCCTAATTCATATCTTCAGGATTGAGCCAGCTATCAAGAGAAGATTAGTCCTCCATAGGATCTAGTCTTATAAATAGAAATAGTGAGATGGAGAGTGAGGGAAGAGTTTGGAGGAGGTGCCGGCCTGTCGGTGCTCTCTCTATGGCTTGTACATTGGTGGATCCAGGTTCTATTTGAGCTTGCTTCTAAGACTTCTCTGGTAATCAACTTCTGATTCAAGTAAGCATCTTGTTTATATTGTTCTTCAGGTTCATGACTCTCTTGGGTGCTTTATTCCGGTTCTAGAGGGAGTAAAGTATTAATCATAAGTGTAAGTATGGTGCTTAGACTTAGGTTAATCGTGGATGCACCCTACATCCCAGATCGGTGGTAGCTCTCGAGGGTGACTCTTATAGCCACGTTGAATACTTTGTAGTCCACCTCCCATTTGTAGGCCAAGTAGGACCCGGTTACGAAGGAAAGCATCCTCTATTGGTGTCTTCCCTAGTAATGTCCCTAGTTGAATGGTTGGTGGTGGTCTCTATCGATCAAATCCGACCGCCAAATAAGTCAAAAAAGAGGAGAAATTAGCAATCTTAATCACATATGCATTTACTATTAACCAAGTTCCACATGTATTTGGAGAACATTATTTTGCAGGTCACAAACACAAATACATGGAATAAATCACCAAAAGGTGGTTTTCGATACTGATTTGCACAAAGGAACAAGGGAGACGCCCATCAACTCAATTCAAATTGGGCAAAAACCCATGGAGCAGTGATCCATGACTAGCCCATGGCCTACCACGCAAAGGCGGTGGCAAGGCAGCGCAGTCAAGGGGCGACCGGTCCTAGGGGCGACCGGCCCCCTGCTGGCGTGCCTTAGCCTCTCCTTCGACAGGCGGCGGGATGGCTCCATGCTAAGGCGGTGCAGCCCGGGGCTTCGCGCCAAGAATAGCTAGAGCACTGCCTTAGAGCCATGTATAAATAGAGGGGCACCCCCCCTCTCAACACACACCACATTGAGCAACACCTCACTCTTTACTCTCTTTAGTTTTACCTTTCTGTTGTATTAGAGCAAGGCAAAGCCACCTTGGAGGGCTTAGCTCCTTGGAAGAAGAGATTCTTCGTACGAATATCAATATGGGTTCTTCCAAAGTCATGTCTTCACTTTATTGTAGTCATACTTATGAACTAGAGTATAGTTATTGTGTTATGATCATGATATATGAACTAGTACAGAGTTTATGTGTCATGATAATAGCACACTTAACTTTATGCTTAAACAATCATATAACTTATATAATCGGAATTAGAGCTAAGTTGAGGTGGTGGTTCATCGTGCCATCAGGTGTGCCCAAGTTCTTTACCTGTCGATCCGTAGGGTCAGGGACTCGAGGGAATTTGGGTAGTTTCTATATACGCAAGCATGGAGCTTGGGTACAGAGAGACGGGTGAATGCATTGTCCTTCTCTCTGGTTGAGGGGTAGGCGGTAGGTGGTGACAGCCCTGTCCGTCCTTCATAACCCCAGGTTCATTTAGGGTGTCAGAGTCTAAATTGTCACATGAGGTTGCTAGCAGACCAGTACTCGATGGCCTCTCGACCTGCTTCACGCTAAGCTCTAAAACTAATTATGTAATTTGTATGATTACCAACTAATCTTTGTATGACTACACTAGACCAATGCTTGCTCGACTTAGGATTATTCTTTTATCCTTTCTTTTCTATTTTATCCTTTGAGGAATGCTAAGTGTGTGTCCACTATCGTGGAATTACTATTCTTACCCCTGTTTTAAGCATTGGTGTACTTGCAAGCATTATTATTCAAGTTCATATCCATACTAGACTCTTAATCAAATGCCTTCCTTTGGGAAAATATAAATAACGATACCCTAAATACTTTCGGGTGAAATGCTACAATGATAGCTCCATGCGCTTACGGAAAAAATATCTAAAATTGTTAAGGAACTATCAAGGCTATTTCTTAGTAGCATGGCTACACATTAGTTATGTTGCTAAGAAGTACCAACAAGGTATTTCTGGTGCCATTGCTGAGGATGGATTCAAACCCCGTACTTAGTAGTGACGTTAAGAAATAACAACAAGCATTTCTAGTGTCGTTGTCGGGTTAGGCATATTGATTAAAGAATCTAGTAGGACATGTCCATGATAATATGCATGTAAGGTAGCCATTGTATATGCAGGATAACTTTGCTTGTTTTCTCCTTTTGTGGATGAAAACAGGATAGTGTATGACCGGTTACAAACTGGCAGAAAACTACATCAAAAATCTGGAGGCACTCCTAAGGAAGAAACGGTCTCGTACCGCTTCTTCTTCTGCTACTCCTCCGACAGTCAAACCAGTCACCCCCGCACCATCCACTACTCCAATCATGGCCAAGACCCTCCATGACTACTCCACCCTCGTTGTTGCCAACATGCCCGTTGGAGCCCGCTATCAACGTTAGGGATGGGAACTTTGAGCTCGGCACTGGCCTCATCACGATGGTGCGGGCAAACCAATTCCATGGTTTGCCAAGCGAGGACATGAACACGCATCTCCAACACTTCCTCGAGTTGTGCGACACGATCGTCATCATGGACGTTGAGCCCGCAAGCATTAGGCTCTGTCTATTTCCCTTTACCCTTTCAGGAAAGGCGAAACAATGGTTCTATAAGGAGAAGGAAGCTGTCAAGACATGGGACAAGTGTTCCATGGCATTCCTCACCAAATTCTTCCCCATGGGCAAAACCAATGCCCTGAGGGGATGAATCTCCAATTTCTAGCAGATCACCACGGAATCCATTCCCGAGGCATGGGAAAGCCTGCAGGACTATATTCAAGCATGCCCCCACCACAGGATTGAAAATTGGTTAGTGCTCCAATATTTTTATGATGGATTAATACCCATGTCTAGGGGCCACATCGATGCAGCTACTGGAGGCGCTTTCCTTTCCCACACCATTGATGGAGCTACGGCTCTCATCAATAAAATGGTGGCAAATCCAAGCTGGGGGAGGAAAGGAAAACACAAAAAGGAATGCATACCGTGAAGGAGACGGCCATGCTTTCCGTAAAAATAGATTTATTAATGAAAAGACTGGAGGAACAGGCCCAAGAAAAAGACACCATAGTGGGCACCGTCCAGGCCACTTGTGAAGTTTGTGGGAATGTTGGCCATTCAAGGAACAATTGCCCCGAAACCCATGAAAAAACTGCTTTCATCAACAACGGGTTTCGCCAACTAGGTAATAATGGGTGGAACAACCAATCCCGCCCACAAGGTAATTCGAACTACAATTCCAATTACAATTCGAATCAACCTTCTTTCAAAGACTTAGTATTAAGCCAAGCTAAAATTAATAAAAATATCAATAAAAAGTTAATGTATAATGACAAAATGCTTGAAAACATAAATACTAAAATTGAAGGTTTGACTTCTTCTATCAATAATCAAATGAGCTCTAATAAAATGATTGAAACTCAAATAGCTCAACTTACTGCCACTATACATGTTTTTGATTCAAGAAAGATTCCGGGACAACCTGAAATTTCCTTCGAATCTGTTAAAATGGTCTCAACAAGGTTCGATAAGCCTCTATGTCGGGAAAACCACATTGATTTTGTAGGTCCACCATTCATTGCTAAGAAAGAAGGTCCTGGCCGCCCAACAATTACATGCTCAATTGGCCTGCATGTCTTCCACAACACCGTCTGCGACCTTGGACCAAGCATCAACATCTTGTCCAAGGTAACATATGATAAAACACTAGGTGGACCTTTGTCCACTGCACATTTCTGACTACAGATGGCAGATAAAACTTTATGGAATCCAGAGGGATAAGCCATGGACATCTTGGTGAAAATTCGAGACACGTACATCCCCATGGACTTCGTCGTTCTAGACATGGGCCACAATGAGGAAGTACCCCTCCTCTTAGGGAGACCATTTGTTAACACTACAAATGCAATTTTACATGCGAGATCAGGCCATGTTAGCTTTCATATTCAAGGGCAAACAATGAGATGCCCATTCAATGGGTTTAAAATGCATAAACATGTTAAAACAAACCGGCCCAAGAAACAACCATGTAAAGGGATCAAACAGGTATGGTAGGTAGAAGCATCAACATCTGCATCTACTTCTCCAGACACAGATGTACCTCCATCAAGCAAAAAGTGAAAGGAGAAGAGTCCTGCTCATTGGACTTTAAAATGGTGAGCCCTTGCCGAAGTTAAATCGGTAGTTATCCTTCATATTTATGATTTAAAGTTGCCTAAAATTATTGGATAGTAAAACTATAATAATAATTAAAAAAATCTTTGGTTCTCTTATTCACCATTCCATGTTTTCTCCTCCGTTGGATGAATCTTGTTTATCTTGTCATGCTTCCTTTCTCTACACTAGTATGTTTTGGTTTGGGGCTTGGTCATACATCTTTTAAATTAAGCATGGTGCTTAGTTTAGATGTAATGATCATACTTCCATAGGTTTTTTTGAATTAAGCATGGTGCCTCGGTTAATAAGCCTGCCTTAATCAAATTAGACATGGCATCTAGTTTGATCACTGAACCAAAACTGCTAGTGTCGAGTTTGGTTGATCATATGGACTGACCCTTGCAGGAATTTATCAACTTCATGAGGGTAAGTCTTTGAGATGACAACTAAGATGAAAATTTGTTTGGTAAACCTTGATTAAAATAATAATAATAATAATAAAGATAATAATGATGATAACAATAATAATAATAACTTTTGACCCCAAGTATGGTTGTCTTGTTATCTTGATGGCACCATAAGACAAGTTTGGGGGGAGCCTCCTAGCACGCTCAAAAGGAGGCCATGAATCACAAATCAAGCCATAGCGTCCACCAGCTAGCAGCGTTCCTTGCTGAACCACGGACCGTAAGTCTAGAGATAGCTTGGGGGAGGACTCCCACAAAGGTAACTTGTATCTCATAGTTCTTTTAGTTATTTTATTATCTTAAAAATGATGAGATATGACTAAAAATAATTTCCACTCTCATATGTGACTTAAGAATGTTTAGTTTCTCCTTTGTTGAAATGATGAATAGTTGCTATGTCTATAATTCATCTCTGCCTAGGCTATAACTTAGTGTTCTCCAAGATTTAAGTTTGTTGGCTAAAAATGACTCATCCTAAAAACTTGGAACTTGTGGGTTGCAAAAGCATGATCCTTTTCTAAGTTGTTGCAAGTTATGATATGGTAAATAGGATATGCTATGACTTTGTTCTAAGAGAAGCTTGACATCTGGAGTTTTCTTTTAAAAATGCTAAAATCAAAAGCTCCTCAATCATTATGAATTCCTACCACGGCCACATGACATGATTCAAATTCAAAACCTTACTCATATGCCACTTATATTCACATCGAGTTTTGTCAAATTGTTGTGACCCTTGTAGAGATTCTAGTCATGCACCCATGATCAAGATTCACGTACACCCACAAATAAATGCTGACTCTTACACTAAGAGTTACGCAAAAACATGTTTTATGTCCACCTAAAATAAAAACTCCATTCATTTGTCATGAGTCTTTCTCTCCAAAGTTTTCATATGCCAAAAATAAGTATGGGGCTATGCTAAAAAGATAGAGATGCATGAAGCTCTCAAAATAGCAAAAGAAAAGAAGAAAAAGAATGGAACACATGAAGGCTCCAAAGTATTGAAAAAAGAGAGTTAGCCCATACTTCTAAGGCAATTATTCAAAAGAGAGAAAGTCATGATCAAAGGAGTATCAAAAATATTAGGAATCACTTTTATATTCCACACACTTGCACATCTTGATCAAAGTGTATGACTTGCATCTCCTTGGATCCGGTTTTTGACTTAGCAATATATGTGATGTAAGTATGCCTCTTATTCATACCTACCTAAAACTCCACTCAAAGCTTTTTTGAGATAGGATGAAAAGAAGGCAAAACAAATGCCTTGGTAAGGATCATACACATTGAGCGATCGAGTGAATCATTTGAGGAACTTACTTTTATTTTTGCAAAACTCATAAAACCTCCGGATAGAAGGTTGATCAAAGAATGAATGATTAGTAATTCTGTTAAATCCGTTCTATCTTGCAACAGCCTAAGACTTAGAAAAGTAATAAGGCCCATAGGGATTAAGTTAAAAGGGTGGACAGAATGCCAAACTTATTTAAATTGAGGAAGAATACTTTATTATAGGCACGGCACTTGTGAATTATATTCTTCATTGTAGCAACTACTAATCAACAACCAATAACTTAGCTATTTGCTCGGGACGAGCAAAGATTAAGCTTGGGGGAGCTTGTTGGTGGTCTCTATCGATCAAATCCGATCGCCAAATAAGTCACAAAAAGGGGAGAAATTAGCAATCTTAATCACATATGCGTTTACTATTAACCAAGTTCCACATGTATTTGGAGAACATTATTTTACAGGTCACAAACACAAATACAAGGAATAAATCTCCAAAAGGCATTTTCTGATGCTGATTTGCGCAAAGGAACAAGGGAGATGCCCATCAACTCAGTTCAAATTGGGCAAAACCCATGGAGCAGTGATCCATGACCAGCTAATGGCCTGCCACGCAAAGGCGGTGGCGAGGCAACGCAGTCAAGGGGCAGCCGGTCCTAGGGGGCGGCCGGCCCTTTGCTATCGCGCCTCAGCCTCTCCTTCGATAGGCGGTGGCATGGCTCCATGCTAAGGTGGTGCAGCCCAGGGCTTCGCACCAAGAATAGCCAAAGCACCGCCTTAGAGCCATGTATAAATAGAGGGGCAACCCCCCCTCTCAACACACACCACATTGAGCAACACCTCACTCTCTACTCTCTTTAGTTTTACCTTTTAGTTGTATTAGAGCAAGGCAAAGCCACCTTGGAGGGCTTGGCTCCTTGGAAGAAGAGATTCTTGGTATGAATATCAATAATGGTTCTTCTAAAGTCATGTCTTCACTTTATTATAGTCATACTTATGAACTAGAGAATAGTTATTGTGTTATGATCTTGATATATGAACTAGTGCAGAGTTTATGTGTCATGAGAATAGCACACTTAACTTTATGCTTAAACAATCATATAACTTATATAATCGGAATTAGAGCTAAGTTGAGATGGCGGTTCATCGTGCCATCAGGTGTGCCTAAGTTCTTCACCTATCGATCCATAGGGTCGGGGACTCGAGGGGATTTGGGTACTTTCTGTATACGCAAGCATGGTGCTTGGGTATGGAGAGACAGGTGAATGCATTGTCCTTCTCTCCGGATGAGGGGTAGGCGGCAGGTGGTGACAGCCCTATCCGTCCTTCATAATCCCCCACATTTGTTTAGGGTGTAGGAGTCTAAATTGTCACATGAGGTTGCTGGAAGACCAGTACTCGGTGGCCTCCTAACCTGCTTCACACTTAGCCCTAAAACTAATTATGTAATTTGTATGATTATCAACTAATCTTTGTATGACTACACTAGACCAATGCCTGCTCGACTTAGGATTATTCTTTGAGGAATGCCAAGTGTGTGTCCACTATCATGGAATTACTATTCTTACCCCTATTATAATCATTGGTGTACTTGAAGCATTATTATTAAAGTTTATATCCATACTCTTAATCAGTTGCCTTCCTTTGGAAAAATATAAATAACGATACCATTAATACTTTCGGGTGAAATGCTACAATGATAGCTCCGTACACTTGCTGAAAAATATCTAAAATTGTTAAGGAACTATCAAGGCTATTTCTTAGTAGCATGGCTACACATTAGTTATGTTGCTAAGAAGTACCAACAAGGTATTTTTGGCACCATTGCTGAGGATGGATTCAAACCCCGTACTTAGTAGTGATGTTAAGAAATACCAACAATAGTAGAAGACAGCGCTTACCCAAGTCAGAACTAGAAAGCCTTAGTTATCCTCTCTACGCTCATGTTTATCCTAACCTTGTTGCTACCCTTTGTTAAGTTAGACCGTAGTTAGTGTCACATGTTTCCCTATGGATACGATACTTGGAATACTTCCAGGTGAAAGCTACAGCGGTATCCGTGCACTTGCGGATTTATCTGTGTGCACTAATAAATACCAACAGTCTTACAAGATGTAGAAGTGAAGATACAAGGCTTTGCCGAGCCTCCAAGTCTAGATCCGGAACTTGAGCATGAGCCAAAGTCGTCCCTTACTCCCGAGCTACTATTCTACTACACTGGAGAGTTCTAGACCTATTCCTCCTGTTGTGTGTTGATCTGAATGAGAGATATGAATTAGGGTTTCCAAGATGGATCCAAGGAGGGGGGTAGGGGCTGCTATATATAGGGGGTAGCATCAATTTTGGACCCTCGGATCAAACCAACTTAAAGCACTAGCATAGATGTGATCCCTAAGGCGGTGGAGAACTAACGTAGAAAGGAGAGCCTAATAGGTGGGGCCCACAGGCTAGCTAGCCTAGGGGTGGGGCCGGCTGAGCCCCTCTTGTCAGACTCTCGGATCGGTCTTTGGTGGTTTGCCTTCTGGATGATTCTAGATCCTTCCTAAGTTGTTTTCGTCGTAGATAAACTTGATTTGATCTAACGATTGGGTCCACCTTGACAGTGATTAAATCCTCTTACAAACATAGATTCACCAAAACTTGTTGAATTTATTAGTTTAAACCCCTAGACTTATGTTTGGCGATGGAATTAAGTAAATATGCAGGTTATGTTGATGGTTTATGAATGATGTTAACGACTGTCAACAAGCTCCCCCACACTTAACCTTTGCTAGCCCCTAAGCAAAGCCAAACTCAGTAATGGATCAGGAGTTGCTACAATGCTTTCATGCCTCAAAAGTACATAGGTGTTCAATCAAAAATTCCCCTCCGGATTAGAATAAACTGATCTGATTTTCAAACTTACCCAAATTACCTTCAACCATGGGGCTTCTTAGCCTTCACTTGGGTCTTGAGTAATTGAAAGACAGAACGATCAAGTCAAACACTATATCTCAAGTTCTTTGTTCCACCATTGTTCTAGATTTTTTGTAAGTTTTCAAAATAAAACTCTAAGATTCCACTGTATGACACTCTCAAGTCTCTCAATGTATGTGGTATTTGTGGATCCTCACCAAGGAAATAATGATGTGATGTCTTTTTCTCTTCCTACCACTAAGGCTTATGTGGAGTTCATAGGTAGGGAGAAAGCTAGAGCATACTTGCAATGCATATATTGTAAAGTCAAACAACGGATCCAAAGAGAGTTGAGTCATACAATCAAATCAAGATGTGCATGTGTGTGGATATATGTGGTGGCTAATCTAATTCTACTTTGCTTCTTGAAAACTTATCTCTCTTTTTGAAACTTGGAAACATTTTTGCAAGAGAACATGGGCTATCTTATTCATCTTTCTTTTTTCAAGCGGGCAACTAAGTACCCATTGTTTTTTTCAATATATCGAACACTTGTCCAATTTTTTCTTTTTTTCTTTTTTTATGAATAACTTTTGCATAGCCCAAGCCTCTTCTCTGCAATAAAACTTTTGAGAGATAGCAACAAGAACTTTGGAGTATTTATTTGGTGGATGGAAAAACCTATCAAGCATATTTTTGGTGTTCACTCCCAGTGTACGAGTAAAACATTTTGAATGGATCCAAATGGAATGGCATGTTTTTGCGCCTACCCTAGTGTAGGAGTAGTGCATATGTGGGTGGAGTGCACGTGATCTTGATTTTAAGACCATGATAAATCTCTCATAAGGGTCAACAAAGCTTGATAAAACTCAATGCAAAAGCAAGCAACATATATGTAGAAGTTTTCCTAGCCTAAATAACATATATGGTTCTGGTGGGAATTCAAGCTTTGTCATACATGAACTCATCATGTAGCATTTTTATGTTTTTTGAAAGATAAATCTCAGAATTTTAGTGTCACTTGGAACAACATAAACAGCAGCTCAGACCTTCTCATATCATATCTGTCAATTACCTAGACTTGTCAATTACCTAGACTTAGATCAGGCATGTGCTACCCACGAGTTTCAAGTTCAGAGTAAATCCTTATATCAAAACAATCTTATCCAAAACTCGAGAGAATTGAAGGCTGAAAACTAGGTACTTGAAACGAATTACAACAGAGCAACTATTCATCATTTCCATTTTAGGAGATTATCTTCAGAGTCCCTTTTTATTTTTTTGCTCTTAAAAGAAATTAAAGCAAACTAGACACACTCTTTTTATTTTATTTTCATTTTTAGTTCACGCACTATAACTATATATATTTCTATAAAGGTAACTTTTTATTTTGTTTTTTGTTATTTATCTTTTTTTAATATATATATAAAGCAAACTAAGAATAATAAAAGGAAAAGAAATACTTATCTAGATGCATGGGGATGCCTTCTCTCCCAAGCTGGTTGTTGTCGTGGTTGCTCAACGAGGTGGCTAAATGTGGAGGTGCTGGAATAGAGCCTCCCAATTTTGATTTTGATGTTGCTGTTGTTGCTGGAGGCTGGCCATCTCTTGTCCCATGCTTACGTGCCATTGTGCATGATTATGTAACGTACCTTGTATGGCGGCATTTGTCTCTTCAATGGATGCGAGTCTGTTGTTGAAGAGTCATGATACCCTCGGCCAGAGAAAGACATGCGTCCTCCCTGATGCCCACTTGAGGTTGCTTCATAATCTTGTCCTTGATAGTTGTGGAAGTTCATTGATCGAGTACCTCGGTTCGCTCTTGAAGATGATGGTTCTCGAGGTGGCGCCTCCAGTAGTGGCACTTCCAATGGTGGTGCCAACCTCTTCTGCCAAACCTGTCTTAGTTTTTAGTTTGATTTTGGTTTGACAGGTTCATCTTTCTTTACTTGTTCTTCCTCCTTGTTCAACATTTTAGTAGTAGAAGATGGCGACATCTTATGTGCATCATAATTGCCGGTTCAGAACTTTCACTTGTAGAATTTGGGAGATTGACTCCCCCACACTTTGCTCAAAGTGTGTTCTGCTCATAAAGACAGGGTAAAGATCAAGTGCATGGGCTCTGTTGGTGGGAAAACACCAACAGAACCAAATCTTTATTTATTTTTTTCTCTAGCCTTAGGCACATCGAATCATGTTACGGTTGATGTTATGTGCATTCAATCTTACAATATGGGTGATCAGATTAGAAGGATGAGGATGAATGTGACATTTGAATACATTTGTCAAATAGAGTGGAGTTACTTAACCTATGGAAGGATTGTCCATCTTTACAAAATGTATCCAACTTTACATGATTGTGACTATCATCTTCCAAAGATAAGATATGCAACATTTTAGTTCATTTGGTTAAGACTATGAGATCAAGAAAGTGGTGCTATAAACAAACTTAAGGAACAAGACATGTTGAGTTAATTAGGTTGGATCAAGCAAAGTTGTAACTCAAACATGTTTGTTTATTTATTTATGTGAAAACCAAGATCAAAGGAAAGCTTTTTAAATAATGACCACTTACCTTAAGATGTTACCATCATCATTGGAGTATGATGACACCATGTGACGAAGGATACATGACTTGTGGTGATCTTTTCTTTCTGCTTGAAGCCTTCCTTGCTTGACTAACTTCGCATCTTGAGTTGTTCATGAGCATCTTGTCTCATATATTATACTCCTTTGTCATCCTATCATGCCATCCTTTTGTCCTTTCTTTTGTGGATCTTGGCACTTTGTTTAGACCTTCTACTCCTCTCATTGTTTCATTCCTATCAGTGAAGGTTTGTAGTCCATTGAGTAGGATCTTTCCTTTTCTTTGTACCATTCGGACAGTTACTTGTTCTTCTCTCATCAACCCTCCTTGATTTTTGTTGATTCTTGGTTGACGAGTTGGGGTTCTTTGGGGACACAAACACAAATTCCTCCTTGATTGTCTTTATCCTCTAACGGTGTGGCGGAGAGTTGTTCTTTGTTTGATAGCGATATGCCAGCCGTCTTGATGGTCAAGGGAGGAACCTCATTGGTACTTGCATGAAAGTTTCAACTCCAATGACTAAAGGATGTCGTCTCGAGTCCATGGTCATTCACAGCTTTATGAGATACCATCAACAGACCTCATTGATTACTGATGCTTGTTGACATGATGATGTACACTAGGATGTAGTGGCATCTCGTTGTCTTAGTCCTTGCTGTTGACATGCAAGCTGGTCTTTTCGATGGTGATGAAAGCAGGCATATCCTAGTTAATACGAGGTGGGTGGCATCCTGCTTCTCATCAACATTCTTGCTTGAGTCCTGTGAAGGCTCAATGTTAGGTTGTCTTTGATGTTGCTCATAGTCTGTCGAATTGTTCATCCACTTCTACAGCTGTAGTGGTGATTTCTGGATTTGCAGGTTTATACCATGAATAGGCATATCTTATACTCATTTTTTCTATAAAATGTTAGTGGACACATGCCCAAGGGAATAGAATAAATTTGCATTATGGGTTGTTGTTCATAACTTTTGTAGTTTTCCTCTATGCTAATGAAAGAATGGTTTTAGGATTGCTTTAGTATAGATTTTGTTTATTAACAAATTTTATGTGTTGGCTGCATTCTAGCATGGTTCAAGGCTAAGATAACTTGGAACAAAAGATAAGTGAATAAACCTTGATACTCATAGTTCTTCCTTCCATGAAGAATGAGTTGGGTCTTCTTTGTGCAAAGTTTTTAGAATTCATATGCCTTGCTTCATCTCCGATGTGAATTTATCTTAGGACTTCCCAATTTGAGTCTGAGAGTTTTCTGCAGGGGTTAATCCAACAAAATAACTAGTATCTACTACAGCAAGTTTTAGTTCAATAAACAAACTAAACTCCATGTCTAATTTGATTAAGGAAGGCATTTTAACCTAAGCACCACACTTAATTTAAAAAACCTTTGAAAATAAGGTCATACCCCTCTTGATTTAAACTAAGTACATGCTTACTTTAAAAGATATATAAAGATACTTCTAAACCTAAACATACTATAGTAAACAAAAGGTAACATGAAAGCATTATAGAGATTTATTCAAATAGATATGAAAGAGCATGATCATGGTGAGAGATTTTTTTAAATAAAAGATGCAAGTGGCATGAATATAAGCAGGTAACTAAATATGTTGTGAATTTGATATGAGAGAATTTAAATTAAACGAAGCAGATGCATGAATCATTTAAAGTAAACATGCAATGGTATGCAAAAATTAAAAGATAACTATTCATCAAGTTTAAAGTCCATGAGCATCGCTATCTCATCTTTCTTGATCATACTTACCATGACTCACAAGATGGAATTTGTGAGTAGTGCAGTGTCTGTATTCGTCACTTGAGATATGATTTGAATCTTTGTGACGTCAACCTTTTTCTCCAATGTACACATGGTTAGAGAATATATATATGTCTATACAAACCTGTGAGATGGCAGGGTTCCAGTGTTGATGGATCTTTGAATGTTCAGGTACCCTGGAGTTCTTCAATGTTTCTTCTTCTCTTGTGGAAGCTTGCCGAAAGGTTGAAATGGTGTCTGTTGTCCTATCTTATTCCATAATTCAACAGAACAGGGGTAATCCTACTAAAGCTAGTGGTATGTTAATGATTTAAATCTTTACGCCAATTGTTTCCTTGGCAACGGCGCCAAAAATGCTTGTATATATTTATAAGTGCAAATAGAATATGAAGGATTCCGCAAGCGCACAGAATACTATTGTAGCATTTTACCAAGAGTATTCTAGGTATCGTTATTTATATTTTATCACAAGGAAACAATGGAGTAATGATTATTGAATATCAAAGGAGTATCTATCAGTTAACATACCACCATAGCTAGAGCAAGGGGTAAAGGTAATGATAGGAATTAAGCATAAGGACACTCATGGGATAGATCACTAAGATACTGTAAACTAGTTAACTTAGGAGAACAACAGGTGAGGTAGATTCCTATGATATTATTATTATAGGATCAAAGTACATATATACCCGACTATAGCTAAGACTCACTCTACTCTTATGCACTTCGGAACACCGCTAGATGGCAGAGCACTGCAAAAGGATAACTCTACTGGCACGATTACGGTCCTACAATTTAAGAACCTGCTCACATGGGGTGGACTATAGAGGATAGACAGGGTTGTCACCTCTCGCTGCTACCAAATGGCCAGGGAACAGGGTGTACTCATAGGCAGAGCATCGTATAAGCACCATGCTTACACGAGGCTTGGCTACTTAGCCCAATCAATAAACTAGCTGGCTAAGCGCTCTATGAACTCGCACACAAAAGTAAAGATAACCTCAACTAAGCAAGATACATATTAAAAGTAAGCATAGCCATGTAGATAGGAATATGATGAATTGATAATAAGTCTTACGAGATGTAGAAGTGAAGATATAAAGCTTTGCCGAGCCTCCAAGACTAGATCTAGAACTTGTGCATGAGTCCAACTCGTCCCTTTTACTCCCGAGCTACTATTCTACTACATTGGAGAGTTCTAGACCTATTCCTCCTAGTGTGTGTTTATCTGAATGAGAGATATGAATTAGGGTTTCTAAGATGGCTCTAGAGAGGGGGTAGGGGCTGCTATATATAGGGGGTTATATCAATTCTGGACCCTCAGATCAAACCAACTTAAAGCAATGGCGTAGATGTGATCCTTAAGGCAGTGGAGAACCGACGTAGAAAGGAGAGCCTAATAGGTGGGGCCCACAGGCTGGCCGGTTGGCCCCCCTATCAGCCTCTCAGCTTGATCTTCAGTGGTTTGCCTTCTGGATGATTCTATATCCTTCCTAAGTTATTTTCATCATGGATAAATGTGATTTGATCTGACGATTGGGTCCACCTTAAGGTTTTCTGATTAAATCCTCCTACAAACACAGATTCACCAAAACTTGTGGAATTTATTAGTTTAAACCCCTAGGCCTATGTTTGGTGATGGAATTAAGTAAATATTCAGGTTATGTTGATGGTTTATGAATGATGTTAACGACCATCAACAAGGACCTTTCAATCAAAGTGACTTTTGATCAATCCAATAATTGTCACTTTTCTGGCAGATTCTGTACCCTTCAAAAAATATCTATATCTGCCAATGTACAGATCCAAATATAACGAAATTTGGTGGAGATGTGATTCACTAAGCCTTCTAGTAGCTGTAAAAATTTGGGCTTCATTTGACTTCTAGATTTCTACCATATTTCAATTCTTCCACCACTGCTACATGCTGAAAATTGCTGCACTATAGCTGACAAGATCCACTCTAAAACCTAGGCATCTCTTATCCAATTCTCATGAAATTTGTACAGCATCTAATAACATAAGTCTAGAGCATGCATACCAAATTTTAAGCCAGTACAAATAGATTTGATCACTCAAACTCAGACTTGATCTCAGCTAGCTCAGTTTTTCAATTTAGAACAGACTTCAATATTTGAGCTATTCTACACCAAATGTGAATCAAACTTGAAATAGACTTGTTTGAAAACTTTCACAAGACATATATCCATTCAATCCACTTACTAAATGTCATCTCATGAACTTACCCAACGCAAATCAATCCAAATTTGATTACTAATCAATTAATCCATTCAATCCACTTACTAAAGGTCATCTTATGAACTTATCCAACACAAATCAATCCAAACTTGATTACTAAGAAGTTTATCTATTCAAACATCTCATAGCAAGCAACATATGCATATTTCTCCAATTCAAACAACTCATATGCACGCAAATGAATGAGATCAACTAGAGATATACCTTGGTTAGCTCATGACCATCCATAGCAAGGTTCAACTCAAATATTTGCAAGCCACCAAATATATCCAATGGATCACCCACAACATGAATTTTGCACTTGTATGTTGTAGCACTTGGACTTCACTCAATTTTCACTTGGCATTGGGTTTGGATGTGCACTAAGCTTCATAACTTGACTCAACATATGATGAATAATAAGAATTCCATTGAATCAAGCTTCCAATGCCAATGGTACCTACAAACATTCATCCGCTTTTCGATGGTACCCAAAATAGTTTGGGTCCTTTTAAGTTAGGTGCAACATACTTTGGCAAAAACCTTAGTATGGGTAGCGGGATGTTTTGCAATAACAACCATAGAGGTACCATTACCATCCTTCCTAAGCATAATATTTGCATCAATTGAAATAGACTTAGGAGTGTTACCTAGGGGACATGAATTAGCCATGTGTCCCCTTTCCCGGCATGAGTAGCAATTTTTATTTAGTGAGAGCCTTTTCTTCCTTGCTCATTTATTGCTTCTCATTGCCTTGCCTCACTTGAGTTGCTTGAGCCTCCTTCTCAAGCTTGGTATGACACTTCGAGATAAAGTGTCCCATATCTTCACACTCCAAGCACTTGATGTGAGCATAGACTTTCTTCTCTTCTTGATTCTTGCTCATAATCTTGACATCTTGATCAAGCATTGGATGCCTTGCTCTTCCACTCCTCTTGTTTTCTTCTTCTTCATCATCAAGTCACCAGCATCTTTATGATTGATCTTGATTTGATCTTGGGTGTCTTTTCTTGCTCAACTTGTGGCTTTGGTTGAGTCTCTTCTTTTTGCTTCATCAATTGCTTGGTTGGTCACATTGAGGTGATGTGACCCCAAGTGCGGCACTTGAAGCACTTGACATGCTTTAGCCTCTCTTCTTTCTTTAACTTGAGCTTCTCATCATTGGGGCAACCATTTGCAAGATGTCCCACTTCATGGCATTTGAAGCACATGAAATGAGATAGCCTCTTTTGTTCTAGCTTCTTCAACTTTCTTTCTCTTTTTCTTACTCCCTTTGTCATGCTTTTGTTGAAGCCAAGGCCACTCTTGTCACTGATGTTTCTTTGAGTCTTCAACATACGCTCAAAGATGACTTTTGAGTTGTAGCACCTCTCTAACTTGTTGCTCAATTTCTTTACTTATCTTTTGAGCTCATTGTTCTCCTTCAAAATGCTAGTCTCACAAAATATAGAGGAAGAACAAGCATCTATATGTGAAGAACATGGCATATCTATTTAATCATCACAAGAGGTGGATACATGCTTCTTCCCTACATTAAGTTTGTTTGAACACTTTAATGAGAGAAGCATGTTGTTCTAATAATTCTTCATGTGACACAAGAAGCTTCTCATGAGTCAATTTTAGCTCATCATGTGAACATTTAAGAACATCAAGTAAGTGCTTATGATCTTCACATGAATTCTTTAGAAATGAGTTTTCTTTTTCCAATTTCATTGTTTTAGCTTTCACATTTTCTAAAGACATAGTCATGCTAGCAAGTCTATCTACAAGCTCATCATATGAATCAACATGATCAACCACATTAGCATTAGATACCTCGGTGTCACCTTGTGACATGAAGCAATGTGGTGTAGTGGATGTAGCACTCGGTTTTAAGAACAAAACTAGATACACACCATATGTGAGCCCAGAAAGTCAAATCTCACATATAGCTACAAATAAGGGTAATATCATAAGACAATGCTTATTACATAGTGTATTAGTATAAAGAATACAACATCAGAGTATAGACAGTGGAAAGACAACTCTGATCTTCAGGTGAAGACTCCACTTCCACAGGGATAACTGACTGGTTGATCACAAGCCTAATTTCTCCAAACTCTAGCAATCTGGTACCCATCCAGGATTTTTCCAAAGATTTAAAAAGTAAAGCAAGCATAAGTACATGTCGTACTCAACAAATATAACATGGGGTTCATGAGGCTCAAAAGGCTAACACTGGCTTAACTGCGATTAGCTTTTAATGAGTCATCTTTTAGCAATTAGGTGGCAACAAGTTTATCACAAGCCCATAAACACATGATCAGGTAAACATGAATAATGAATAGCATAAACAATTAACCATTAGTGAGCATCTTTATCATCCATATCATTAGTGTTCATCATCAATTCCGTAAGGGTTCCAAGGCCGCTCATGACCGTGAGCACGGCTAATATACCAGTTTTACACTCTACAGAGGTTGTACACTTTCGCCATGAGTCCTGATACCCATATGCTCGGGTTTGCAACTCCCAAAACACTTCCAAGGTGAGCAGGTAGGGTATACTACGAAGCTTTTCCCCAGTCGTTCTAATAAGGAGCAGCCACTAAGGATACCATCTCCCAAGTGTTATGGAGTCATCTCTAGAAGTGGCACTTATACACGCAGCATAGTAGACACCCTAGGGATGAGGCCCATACCCAGCCAGGTATGCCCCTCTTTCCCTTTCGGTAAACTACTACAAACTAGAAAGAGCAAGGTACTAGACTAAGACCAGAGCCATGTAGTCCTCATGGTTGTACTGTAAGTCCCGGATGATCACTTACAAATAAGTCCTTAGGGAGAGGAATCTAGAGCACCATAAAAATAGCCCAATGCTCTAGCCCTCTTGTTCCATGTTGCTAAAAAGCACCTTTTAATATTTATTGCATATACCATTAGTCAAGTTACAAGATCATGGTTATAGTTGAGCACTAGCTTCATACTACCCAATGCATAATCACCCATGGTGTCAAGGTACAAGATATCAAAGATCTAGGATATCCTTATTGGCAACAAGGTAGACACATACAATATGAATTAAGTGATTAAAGGTGAATAGGTGTCCACACGGAATTTCGTCCCGTGCCGAGGACACACGTAGCAAGCCGAAAGGGTCCGCACGATGGAGCTAGAGATCCGCCTAGCTTCAGCGCAAGGGTGGTCGATCCTGCACACTCCTCCCAAGATGGGCCAGTCAATTTGACCCTACAATTGACAAGGAGAGAAAGTTCATCAGTAATTAAGGACGGAACGTGCCGGTGTTGCCAGACAATCCCGAATGTGCAGCTCTGAGAGCTGATATGAAAGGAGATCGACTAAATAGTCGATTCCAGCATATTCATAAGTATAAATCGGTTAAAGCTCATAGGGTTGTGTAAGAAGAATCGGTTATCGTTCAGGATGAATATCATTCTTTAAAAAAATATTGGTCAATGGCAATAAGATATTAACAATAATTAGTTCATGTTAAGCCAATGACTGCAAGTAACCGAACCCTTTTTTATGAAAGAAATAGTTCATCATCATTCAATCATTTAATAGAGATAAGTCTAATGAACATATTAGATCTCATCTATCGCTATGACCAGTGGGGCATGAGGCAGAATCATGCAGGCCGTAGAAACAACAATAGACTCGATGACCCTAGCTTATAACTAATATCAATGGGGCATGAGGCAGTATCATGCAGGCCGTAATACAATAATAAGATCATGGGGCTAACACATCTTTCAACCTATCGCTACTTCAACAATCTTGTGATGCGAATTGTTCGTGAAAGCGCTCGATATCGGCTAAAACAGCCGATTCAGGCATGGCACACAGTTAAGGTCATGCCCTCTCAGGAATAGATCTACCAAATAACAATCCCCGTTCCACGATGCTAACAGTGGGGTGTGAGGCAGAATCACATAGACCATGATAATGGACCATGGAACAGTTTTTGCTAGCCAATAGATCTACTCAAGATCAAACATGCCTTAACCGCACGCTATGCACGATCAAGATTGATGTAAAACAGCCGATAAAACATAACTTATCGTTTAAAGTGCAGATTAGATTAGTTTAGATTAACAAAGATATGAGGCCGATCTAGATCAATCCCAATCGGGCGAAGTGATATTGCTGTAATTAAGTGAATAATGAAAGCAACAAGCAATATCGGTAACTTAATGAATCTATCCGAAGGAACGCCACCCTTAGATAGAGCCGATAACTTGATCTTAATCTAGTTCGAGCAGTGGAGGTCGACTAGATCGATGCAGCCGTACTTGAACTAGACAAGAGTCGATAACTAACTTATACTAGAGTCGCAGTGGAGGTCGACCAGATCGATGCAGCCGTACGAACAGAGGTATAAGCCATGACGGTACTTATAGACAAGCAGTGGAGGTCGGCCGGATCGATGCAACCGTACTTGCTGAAGAACTTACCGAGATCTACTCTACTCCTACTCCTAAGGGGTGGCAGGAGCCGAAAATATAAGTAACTTGTATTTGATTGATTGTGTGTCTTACAATAGCCGGGGTTTGATATTTATACCCGGGACCTGCGTATGACTCATGTCTAAACACGACTCATCATAATTTTTTACCTTAGAGAAAACATTCCTAATTTAAGATAACTTAGACTCTAATATTTTCCTTTTTGTAGAGTCTAACATGTCTCATCCTGGCGCCGATCATAGCCTTCGTCGTTATCTGCTAGCGCTATCTGAAGAAAGCCGATTTTAGTTTTGCATTCGAATCAGCTGGTTCCGATCTGCACGTAATTGATTCATTGATGACATGATCTTGGGAGCTTTCGAGTCCCTGTGATTCTTCTTCCAAATTTTAGTGTAAACAATAGGTAACAAGGATGATCCCATGCTATACTTGCCTTAAACTTATATCCTTCTTCTCTTGAATTGTAACCTCCAAAGGACTTCTTCTGGATCACCCACTTCTTTTATATCACCAACGCAAAGCTCACCGATTGGACATGATCATAAAGCACCACACAAGCATCCATGCAATCATGCATGAAGCAAACAATAGAACTAAATTAGAACAGTACACCAAATATATGAAATAGTAAGTAAAAAGGTTTTAAAGATGTTCTACACATCGCTACAAACACACAGACATGAAAAGCACGTTAATCGGAACTACGATTGTAAAGAAACGACTACAGGGTTTTATATTATAAAAGAAAAGAGAAAACTATAAGCTTGATTTATGTTAATTAGGAAAAACTATTTGAGTAGCATTAATTTAGAATAAACAAATCATATTTATACTTAAAAACTAAGTTGAAGCTAATCATATTTTATTTATAAATATTTTGATATCATTTATGCCAATTCAACTTTAACTTACAAATACAAACTGACATGTGAGAACATCTAATCAAATTTGATATGTGTGTTTAGACTAAATATATTATAATTTAGAAACATATTTATGTTAGCAACTAATCATGTTAAAACTTATTTGCAAAAGAGCATTGTATATAATTATGTTGCTTTTATTTATAAAAACTAGTTGCAAACATATTAATCAAATTAATATTTAAGCTTATATATAAAAGTCATTTGACATGAAAAATGACGACACTAGCATGTAGATCACATCGATACGAATCTAACGCAATTGGAACGATTCCAAACGGACTTAAAATGAATATACAACGATGATATTATGAACTGGTGGTAATTTTGTAATTACCTCGTCTTCATCCTTTGGCCTCCCGTACAGCCACCACACGGCCATGGCAACAGCAGCTACGCAGGGGTGGGCTCGACTTGTTGCACGAAGGAGAGAATGGCCAGGCTGGGCAGCGCGGCGACAACGGTGAGAGAATGAGAAAAATCTAATTTACTATACGAGGAATTTTCCAAAGTAGAGGCTCCCCTTATGGTAGTTTTAATGTCCGTTGCCTAAAGGGTTGTTACATATTTATAGTGAGAAAAATTCCCCACATCTACATCAACTAGCAATATGGTACTAATTGATATTGCATCCTCCACCTTTACTAATGGGCCTAAATAATCATTAAAGCACATTAGTAAATAAATGTACAGGCCTTTATGATTTATTAGGATTATTACACATGGGCTTTGAGCGTTAGAAAAAATAAGAGATTTATTATTTTCAGAATTAATTAATTTCATGGATAAAATCATTCTAGAAAAGTCTAGAATTATTATTTAAGCCACGAAAAATACTCCGAAAGCTCTGAAAATTCAAGGAAATTCATAGAGACATTATGGAACATGAGGAACCCAAATAAAGTATTTGGAGCCCATGATAAGATAATTTGGAGCATCTAAAAATTAAATTATGCTCACAAACAAGTAGGAACAAGTTCCAGAAAAAGCTGGAAAAATTCTCGAGAAGTTTGTAGAGATTGATTGACGGACGAGGAACTGAAAGGAGTGATTTGCGTTACAAAGAAAAGATTTTAGGAAGCTCCCAACAAAAACTTGAGCCAAGAAAAAAAAGAATTTGATTGTAGAAAAAGACAAAGGCACGCCGGAGAAAGAAAATCGACCTACTAATGCATTTTAAAGACTTTGCTCACTCTCAACACACAAAGAAGCAACAAGCAAACATCACATCATCCAAACGCCCGTCAAAATTAGAAAACTTTGAAAATTCACATTTTTTCTATAACTAAATTTGCGCTAGCTCAAACTAAACTTGGTAAATTTTATCCAAATATTAAAATAATTCATTTTATTTAGTGTTTTCTATGCATAACCCAAAATCAGAAATTTTAGGGTGTGATAGTGGAGGGCTTGTAGTAGCATCATAATCATGGCCCGAGCATGAACCATCATCACCAAGTGTGCTTAAGCTAGAATCATCATTTGCATCACTTGGGGCATCGCCATCCACCTTGTCAAGTGAACTTGTGGTAGAACAATCATCATTATCACCACTTGACCATAAGGTGGAGCAATCTTCCACAATCACCAAATTATGGTCATGTTCAACACACTCATGCACCTCCTCCTTGACTTTGTCATCATCACTTATGGAGGAGTCACCATAGAGACGATTGATTGCCTCCCATAACTCATGGGCGATTCCTTTGCAATCCACCCTATAATAAATCTCAAAGCTCAAAGCATTCATTAGAAAACAATAGGCATGTGCATTGAGTTCAAAGAGAACCTTTTGAGCTTTTGTTAGATTTCTATGGTCCAAGACATGAGTGAGACCACTAGTAACAATCCATCAAAACTTAGGTCCATTTGCACGAAAATGATCAAACATGTGATTTTTCCAACATGCAAAATTTGTGCCATAAAAATGTGTGAATCACAATCATCTAGCCCACTAATCGCCATCCTCTCGGGTCGGTGAAGACCACAAATGAGAGACTTGGCTCTGATACCACGTGTAGGGTCGAGATAGTGGACTAGAGGGGGTGAATAGTCATTTCTAAATTTAATCACGCCGGCTAACCAAAACAAATGCGAAATTATAACTATCGGTCTAGCCAAGACTACACCTCTCTATCCAAGTTTACAAGCACCTTATAAAGATCCTAATTAGGAAACAAAGGTACTGGGCTAGCTAGAACTCACCTAGCCAATTCTTGGGAGCAAGGTCACACAAACCTATGCCGCTAGTACTTCAAGCACGGAGGAGCTCCTACACAACTAGTATGCAAAAGCACAAAGCCAAAGCTCACTAGCAATGCTCAATAACAAGGCAACTAATGTCAAATTAGAGAGCACAAATTACTTAACTACACAAACTAAGCAATATGACTAACAAGGTTACTCAAACCAAATTAGTCACACAAGGGAGCTATTCCTATGCTACACAAGCAAGAAGGTAACTAGCAAGCTACACAAGCTAACTAATTACAAGAGTAACTACACAAGCACAAAGTATGAAATATAAATACAAGCTTGTGTTAAGGGGAACATAAACCAATGGGGAGACAAGGATGACACGATGATTTTTCTCCCGAGGTTCACGTGTTTGCCAACACGCTAGTCTCCATTGTGTTGATCGCTCACTTGGTGGTTTGGTGGCTAATTGGCATCACCCGCCAAGCCCACACGTTGGGCACCGCAAGAACCTACCCACAAGTGAGGGTAGCTCAATAACACACTCTACAAGTGTTGCTCTTTGTGACTCCCGCGGGGTGAGCACGGTACCCCTCACAATCACTTCTCCGGAGCACCGCACAATCTTCTTGCGTGCTTCATGACGGAGAACTCTTCACCAAGCCGTCTAGGAGGTGGCAACCTCCAAGAGAGTAACAAGCACCACCGGCTTTCAATTCGATCACTTAGTGCCACTCGATGCAATCTCACAATGCAACGTACTAGAATCACTCACTCATAATCGGATCGCACTGTTGCAAGCACAAGTGAGTTAGAGGGCATCCAAGCACTCCTACACAAGCCACATAGGCGTGAGGGTGCTCAACAACCAGCCCAAGGCCAGCTAGTGCTTCGTTTTATAGCTCCCAAGTGAATAGAGCCGTTATACCCCTTCACTGGGTTAAACTCGGGGCGACCGGACACGCAGGTTGTGATGACCGGACGCTCCACCCCAGAGTCTAGTCGCTATGATGCAGCCACGTGTTGCTACGGTTCAACGCCACGCGTTGATTCCCAATTGCTACTTATCCTGCGCACGCGCCTCAGCAAAGATCAGACGCGCCGAAGCAACAACCGAACGCAGCCTCCCAGCGTCAAATCGCGCGTGCCCGTGCACTGCGCCAGCAATGATCGGACGCATAGCTAGAAGACCGGACTCACACCAATGTGGAGTCCGATCGATTCTAGAGAGGATCCAGAGCTGGCTTTTGATGACCGGACGCGTCTTGTCAAGTATGACTGGACTCTCACCTGCGTCCGGTCCTCTCTGCTTCACGTTTTCAGCCGAGGAACAGTAGAGCGTCGTGTTCGGTCTCTGCCAAGGTGCAGAGTCCAGTCGCCTCAGCCCGAGCGTTTGAGCCTAGGGCCAAGCACCGGACGCGTCCAGTCCCTTTGTGGACCGCGTCTGGTCATCCCAGTGACCTTCTCACTTCTCCATTTCTTCACCGAGTTAATACGTTCTAACTCCAACTTCTTCTCCTTCGTAAATATGCCAACACCACCATGTGTATGTGTGTTAGCAATTTCACAAACATTTTCAAGGAGTTAATCGCTCAATTCACCACGCCACTCGATCCTAGCAACGATGCAAAGTTAGATCACTTGAGTGGCATTAAATGACCGATATGCAAACAAGTTTGCCCCTCTTGATAGTACGGCCATCTATCCTAAATTCGGTCATAAAATTCTCTACACACCTTGACCGGTGAAATAAAATGCCCTATAGTTATACCTTTGCCTTGTGCATTCCATTCCATCCCCTCCAATGTCGATGCAACACATGCACCAGCATGATCACAAATGATATGATCCACTTCATATCATCACGTGACCGTATTGGTTCATCGATCTTGACTTCACTTGCTCTTCATCGTTGCTTCAGTCCATTGGCGCCAAGTCATCACTCAACTTGCCATTCACACTTGCAACCGGTCCATCAAGAAGTCTTGTCTTGATCTTCTCCACCTTAGTCACATGACTCAATGTCATGTCTCATATGCAATGAGTTCCTTTATCACATGTGCGAGCCTTGCAACATGTCCAAGCCATTTCACCTCCATGGCGTAGGTTGCTCACACATGATGTACTTGTGGACTAATCACCTGTGTATCTCACTCAAACATATATTAGTCTACCTAAGGTTGTCACTCAATTACCAAAACCAAACAAGGACCTTTCAAGTGGCCTCCTAAACGACATGTTAAGGGGAGTTGTACCTAGTACACTTGCCACTGAAACATTCTTCCTTCTCGCTATTCTATATAGACCTAGAAATTGTAAACTTCAAGGCTCTTGGCTTATCCAAAGATCTTCCCAAAATTAGTTTGGTTCCGATTGTTGACTTTAAACTTTTCTTTTTCTAAAAAAAGATCTTTAACATCCATAAGACCTGTCCCGAAGTGAGTCTCCTGGTTGCTTCTTCACTTGAGACAAGCATTTTGTATTTTTTAAAATACTTATTTCTTAGAACCTTTTGCCAAAGGCGATCCTCGTTCAAAAGCTTGAATAGTCATTTGCTGAGTAGTAGACACAATTTTGGACCTTAAGGTTTAAAATTCCTTACCAGACACAATTTTGGACCTTAAGGTTTACCCCCACCCAAACATTTTGGTCGCATGCCCTATTTAGCAAGTCTGTATTTCTTCTTATGTTCGTCGCACTTTTTTCTTACCCAAATAAATACAATTTTTTTAATTTAAGAGTTAAATCCAGGAGTGGCGCACCATTTACAAGTTAATTGGCATGGGCTGTCTTACCCCGCGGCCACGGGTCGAGTTTTTTTTTTCAAGTTTAGAAACGTGTGGTATACTACCTAAAAGGTGTAGAAGATGATGATGCATGTAACCCTTTTAATAATAACAAGTCTCAAACTAAGGGAGAGTTTGGTACAGCTCCGTGGATGGTTTTTGCGCTTCATCGACCAAACACTTGTTCAGGTGCGATTCAGAATGAACCTGCATACTCTGTCCCATGTGAAGAAATAAGATCCATGTATTTGACCTATAGCATACTTTTAGCATATGTGCAAACACTTGATATTTTACAAACATTACCAATGCTAACACATAGCAAGTCCCATGCCCCAATGACTATTCTGGTCTGAGAAGCATAGACAATAAACCAACCCAAACAAACATTAAAGCCATCGAAAACAATTTCACATAATACCATAGGCAGCCCTCAATGACAAGAGTTCTAGTGTAAGATCAAATCAAATGCAGTGGTATGTACAGACAAGAGGACCAACAGGTTCCTATTCCTTCTTAGAGCTGTGAATGGCAGTCACAGTAGAGACCATGGAATCAACACCACACTTATTTTGCACATGTGGACCCCTACAAATCTCGTAGTATCCATTCTCACCCCAGGAGTTCTTTATAATCCAGTACGGCTTTTCCTTGAAGCGGATTGGCGCATAACCAGCAGATCCATAGCCGACCAAAAGAACACCATGATCCAGATGCCTTCCACAAATGTATGGGCATGCCACACCACCAATGTATGTCTGCATGAAGACTGCATTGATACCAACTGCAGGAAACAAAGGATGATCATGTGTGGTTATATTCATAGGCCAATTGTGAAAGCTACAATGATCAAATGTTTTTTATCCTTACTTGCGAGTGGACCATGTTTAACCAAATTAGCAGCAATTTGATCTTCATTAACAGATACAACACTGAAATTGTGCACTTGAGCAACTACTTTGGACTTGTCAAACTTGCAGGTGCTGTCCCTCCCATTGTACGGATAATCTTTCTCTCTCTCTAGGCCACCAACTTTCTGGAGATAGCTGAAAGCAGTAGTCATAAAGCCACCATTGCATCCTGAGTCACATGAGCGCGGTTCTGATGGATCACACTGTAAAATTCATGACAACAACAGAGCACATGAATCAGAAATGGGGACCAGCAGTACAAGTTTTCAGTCATGTAAACTTATTTCTCTCAATCGTCTTAAAACTAAAATACCGTTTGAGTCGTTGGATGCTGATGGCTTGATGCTATGGTAAAAAAATAAACAAGTAACAAATTTTCCAATTAGACAATTGCATCCCAAGGGAAGCGTTAGAACAATTTATACAAGAAACTGGAAGATGTTTGATGCTGCTACTGCCTTTATTTGCAACAAAGAAAAGTTCCTTGTGGCTAACAGCCAGCCACATTTACTTAACTTAATACAACCAAAAGGTGGATACAATCAAAGTATCAAGAGCCTTTTACCTGTGAGTATCAGAGCCCGGCAGGGAGGGGGGCCCTGGGTGGCGGCGGCTAGGGTTTGGGGGACTAGAGGCGTCGGGACAGGAGAGAGAGAGAGAGGCGCAGGGGAAGAGGACCGAGGCTTAGAAGGGAGAGGAGGGGGTAGAAGGCCCTTGGCCTATTCAACTATTGCATAAGATTGAAAGGTTACATAGCCCCTGTCTTTATAGTCCTGGGAGACTTAGCCCCTAAGCAATCTAACTTATCCTCCAAGCAAACTAATTCTAATCCTCCCAGATCTAGATGTCGGCGGCGCGGCAGGAGGCCGCCCCTCCGCTGGTCGTGCCCCCCTCCTGGTGGCGCAGTCAGCCCAGACCTAGCCGGCCTGGGCCCTCTCCTGGGCTCTCCATTAGGCGTATGACAGTGAGCCACTAAAAAAGTTTGAAATTCCAGATCTAAGGGCAAACCTAGTGCCGGAGGCTCCCACATGAGTGGGGTCTGGGGAAGGGAAAAACGGAGGCAAGCCTTCCCCCCGCAAATCTGCAGAGAGGCTGCTTCGAACCTGCGGCCTGATGACTCAGTGAGACAGCTCTCACCACTGCACCAGGCCTGCCCTTCTTGAAATTCTAGATCTACCACCGAAAAAGTTACAGTGCCTAACGTACTATCCCCAGTGACCTAGGTGCCACTGCAATTAACTCCGTTAGGGACTTAGGGTCATCAACATCCGTGTTGACCAACTCTGAGCTATATTGCCCATGAATCTTCTTTTTCCAGCATCGACTTCTCCATCTCTTCCCATCCTCATCTCACTCACATCCTCTTCTCCTGGTGAAATGCCTAGCCCATGGGCATAGCGAGGTAAGCGGCCCACATGCTGGTGGCGGTGATGTGGACAAGGCGTTGCGGCGAGGGTGTAGGCTGACACAGCACACATGTGGATAGAAGCAATGCGAGCGGCACTGCAAAGTGGGTAGGACCCAAGTCTAGAGAAAAGTTGGTGGATGGCACGCTAGGCGCCACAACTTTCTTTTTTCTTGGCAAATCTAGAATTTCGAACTTTTTTAGTGGGGCATAGGTAAAAAGCTCAAGAATCAATGTTTAGCTTTCTTTCGAACTAATCGTAGCTTAGCTGGTTAGATTCCTTGCAGTGGAACCTATCCACCCATGTTCAAGTAATCAAGTTCTTGACTTGATATGGGTGCTCATAGTTCCGCTAGGCGCTCGCCTAGGCGCAACTAGGCTCTAGTCGGAGGGTGTCCGCCTCGCCTATGGGGGTAGGCGGACCCCTAGGCGGCGGCGGCTCGTCGGCGGCGGCGGTGGTGGTGGAGGAGCGCCTGGCGGAGGTCGTCGGTGGGGAGGAGGGATGAAGGGCGGGCGGTGACGCCATGCTGGCTTGTGTGGCGGCGCTCTGGAGGCTATGGTGGGCGGCGCTTGTGCTGAGGCTATGGCAGGGCTTTACTGCATGGCGGGCAAGGCGAATGCCTTGAGGCTGGCAAGTGTGTGGGAGGAGGCATGGATAAGGTCTTGTTTGGGCGTTTTTAACGGTGGATAAGGTGGGTTGGGCCGTTTTTATGGGCCTTTCTTCTCTTTTCTCCCTGTTCCATGACCATTGGTCTTCTATTTTTTCTTTTCTTTTAAGTACTTAAGTATGTATTAATAAATTTAAGCATGTATTGGAAAATGCCTAGGAAAACGCCTAGGAACGCCTAGGCGCGATTAATCCCGCTTAGGCGCTAGGCTGAGGGTCAACGCCTAGATTCCGCCCAGCGCCTAGCTGAACTTTGTGGGTGCTTATATTTTTTTGAATTTGTTTTAGGATTTAACAGTGTTATTATTTTAGTGGTTGGTGATGTGGCCCTGCGACACCTATGATGACTTCGTTAACCTTGAGATTTACCAACTTAGTCTTTCGAAAGTGGGTCTTAGAGTAGAGTGTGTACGTATTTTCATACAGGTGAGTATGCTTAAATATATGTGAGAACCCACTATATTTTTCAAAAAATAGCTTTCCTGTAGTCCTACATAGTCAATCTTTTTTTTTCTTTTTCTAGCAATTACCTTTATATTTCCTGAAGGGCGGGCCTGGTGCAAGCGGTAGAGTCTTACCGCCTGTGACCGGAAGGTCCCGAGTTCGAGTCGTGGTCTCCTCGCATTGCACAGGCGAGGGTAAGGCTTGCCACTAACACCCTTCCCCAAACCCCGCACAGAGCGGGAGCTCTCTGCACTGGGTACGCCCTTTTACCTTTATATTTCCTACTTAAGTTTTTTTTTTTAGAATCTTACAATTTTCCTACTTATCCCTACCAACCAAAACAGAACGAACCCATAAGGGCATCTCCAATGTATGGAGACGAGGTTGGTCCTTTCCTTTAAATGGGTCCTACATCGATTAGACATCATCTGTTATTCTAGCTGCAATGTTTCGAACCAGAGCCGGCTCTACACATGGGACCCATGCTGGAAAAAAGTTGACCATCATTTCCTTCATGCAATTTCCCTCCGCATCTGGTCATTCCCCATCCTATTCCCTTGTCCCATGCGCATTGCCCAGCTCTGCCCGATCCAACCGATCCCTCGTACGCGTCGCCCAGCTCTACCTGATCTATCCAAGCCGCCGCCTGCGGATCTGTGAACCCCTCTCCTCCCTCGTTGAGTTCCATGCCTACCAGCCACGTGTCGTGAAAGCAGAGAGGGGCCTGGATCATGTGCAGTGAAGGCAATGAGGAAGCCCAACAAGCCTCGGCGTCGTCGACGGCAGGCCCTTTAGCCTAGTTGGTCACCTTGCGCCACCGCCGTGTGGGAGGGAGGACTGTTTTGGGATAATGGGAATGGTTGAATGGTGGTGGTGGCAAGGGGGCTGAGACTGGTTGAAAGTGTTGGGAGTGAAATTGAGCATATGCTGGAAGCTTGTGTTATCTGGTCTGGGAATTTTGGTATCAGTGGAAAGCAACCTACTAAAACTTTCCTCTGAGGGATCCATATGGACAAGGAAATATGATTATGGTCTTGTGTTGTTTTGACTTTGCTTCACTCTTTTTATGCAGGATGTCGGTTTTGGGAAGGGAGGAGGCAGGTTACTGGGAGGATTGTTGGGAGAAAGGAGGTAAGCGGTCGGGAGGAGTGTTGGGACGAAGGAGGCAGGCTGTTGATGGCTTTGAACAAGGAGAAGGTTGTGGGACTTTCAAGTAGAAGAATGCTTTTGAAGAACAATGCTATAGCAAGCAACATTGCATTTTTTTAATGCAACGGTCAAGTGAATTTGGATTTAGTTGAAATGTGAAACAAAGTTGTTGGCTTTTGGCCTTGGCCCGTTGTAGCCGTTGTTTGCGTCAGATTCTATATATTCTTTTATTCATGAACCTCCCTCAGTCACAGTGTAAAAGACCTGCTCCTATACGAGTATTAAAATGACACCGTAGCAGAAGACAACACGATAACAAAGGGGAATATTCTCCCATCATCGTTTTGGTCCAATAGAACAAGAATAAGAATTCGAAGTGGAATTTTACTAGTATTGATAAACGAGAGCTACTCGCAAGTCTCTAGTGGATACCTCGTGGTCGCAGTCGACCATCTGCTGCTCGCTGAGCACCTCGAGCTGGCCGGTGGCGAGGTAGTGCGCCCCCTCCAGCGCCCCCGATGTGCTGAACGACCAACACGACCCGCAGGAACCCTGCAAACAAAGAAATCCACTCTAAATCAAAACAAATCGATAAACTTTGGCCATTCCCCATTGAGCGAATCCAAGAAGAGGGGACGCGGTTATGGGATTGGATTGAAATCGTGGCGAAGGAAGAATCAAGGACGGCACAGGACCTGTCCTTGACGGGTCCGACGGCGCCGTGTTCACGCCAGTCGAAGTCGGTCGGGAGGCTGTCGGTGGGGAGGATAGGCGCCTCATGCGCCGACGACCCCTTGAGCAGGTCCCGTCCGGAGGAGCGGCGGAGGCCGAGGAACTGCCGCCGGAACTCGGCGGGGGTGAGGTCAGAGAACTTGGTGACCCCGTGCACCGCCGTGGGGTCGAGCCGCTGGTGGCGCCGCGCGAGGAGAAGATTGGCCCTGAACACGGACATCCGGTGTGCGCGCTCTTCGTCGTCGCGGTAGGTCTTGCCGAACCGCCGGACGAAGCTCGCGAAGTGCGTTTCAGCTCCAGCTCGTCGTCTGCGCCATCACCGACCACCTGCTCGATGAGCGGATCCTCAGCGGCGGAGGCGTCGGGCGAGCAGAGCGCAGCAGTGGAGAAGAGGAAGGCGAGGAGGAGGAGGCGGCGGCGGCGAGCCATGGCAATTGGTCGTGTCGAAGGGTTTTTTTTTCTTTCGGCTGTGTAGTTGGAGTGATTAGCGGCTCGGGTTATTTATGTCTGAGCTTTGTGTTGCTTGGATGCTTTGCGTGGACGCAATCACGCAATAGCGATTAAGGCTTTGTATATACTCCTTATTACGTGTTGTGTCAGACTACCATTCTATCAATACCGTGATAAGGACGTTCAATGGTAATTTGTAAAGCTACCTGTAGCAAGGTGTTGGATCCGATTAGCATTTAGCAAGGTGTTAATGCTAAATCCGACAATCACCCCAGCAGGGGGCTAGATCGTTCGAGGTTGCACACGGTCTAGATACATAGCGAACATAGTTCTAAATGACAAGGTCGACAACAAGTCAGCACGTTCAATTTGATGTTCGTTTTTCGCTCGAGAAATCCACCGAATGTCTACCGAAAAAAATGATCCTTCATTCAGCTAGTGATGTTGCTTCTCCTTCTATGTGAATTCAAGCAAACGCCTCTTATGCATCTCCATTGAATGTGACTTGATCCATAAATTCAACATGCTCAGCAATGGTAGCAAGGTTATCCTCAATTTTAGTCGAACTTCTCATGCACATCATTCACGACGAGATCCAAGAGAAAGGAAGGGTTGTTGACATGAGTTGCATGGGCATTGATGTTCAACTCAACAATTGGCTTCCTCCTTATCAACCAAGTACTCACCAAACTAAGATACTTACGGTAAAAGACCATCCTGTGAGTCTGGACCATTGTTTTTGAGGCGCCGCGCCGCGGCGAGGCGCCGCGCCCGACCTCCTTCACAACGCCTATGCGTTTGTGGCGCTTGAGCCCATGTTCCTTTCCAAAAAGCTCTTCTCTCATGTAGCATCCATCCCCCTTGAAAGAAACTGCATGACAATTACAGAATTCAGCAATCAAACAGGTTATCAGTTGCAGAGAATTAAATAGAAAACAATACACAAGAGACAAGATAACAAATTAGCAAGCATTAGTGCATGCATGAGCATGACAAATGACATCATAGTCTGTCTCAAATAATCCATAAACTTAGAATGAAGTACTGAACTCTAAAGCATACTAATTAAGTCAACTACACCAAAGCCATATAATAGGAGTGCAGGGCAACACAAAAGTACAGCAAGGGTGCAGGACACAAAAGAATTCATCAGCAGGAGTGCAAATCTCTGTTTCAGCACTCAAAATCCATCATCAAACTCATTAGGATCAGTAGTCTTGTCTTCTTCAGTAGCTGGATGCTACATAAAAGAAAGCAAGAGCATCACTAATAAGTAACTAATCAAAGCAAGAGCTTTATGTTTTTTTTCTGTACAACAGTAAACTAAAGAAAGAACACAAGTGAATGGCACTATGGCAGAGGCAGACATTATACTAATCAAAGAAAGATCCTTGTGACTTGTGTTGTAGCAGGGTATGTGACATCCCAAGCACAAGCAGCCATTTGTATATGTGAGTGACAACCCATATTTAGAGCAGAGCACGAGGCATAGACTATAATATTCAAAGCAGACAGCAAAGTACACGCCTTAGATATTTGGGAAAGCAGAGAGGAGGCAGGGGGCTGAAGGGGACCGTGACGCCTAAGAGGGAGGGTGAATTAGGCAACTTAAAAAACTAACTCTAAACTAAGGCCTCTTTTTCTAACCTTAGCAAAACCTATGCAAAAGATAAACTATCTAAATATGCAACTACGGTTTTGCTAGTGTATTGTTATCTCTACCGCAAAAGGAGTAATACAATTAATGTAAATGCGGAAGCTAAAGAGTAAGGTAGAGATATGCAAACTCCCGTCGACGACTCCGGTACTTTTACCGAGGTATCGAGAAGCGCGCAAGCTTCCCCCTATGTAACGTCTCGCCTCTCCGAGGTCGGGCCTGCTTACATCTGACAGCTTCTCTAGGATATAGACTGCCCTCACAGACCAACACAGGTCTTTTCTGCGCACTTTGTCCTCACTCGCGCGCACCCGGGAAGAACTTCCCGATCGGTCACCCATCGCTCCAGGCCAAGCACGCTTAGCCTTGGAGTTATTTGTAGATGGGCTTCTGAAAAAGAAGTTACAACTTATTGGTATGAGTATCCTATTAATCCTGTTAAGCCCTGGGCTGGGATGTTACATCCTCACCCCCTTAAGAGATCGACGTCCTCGTCGATCAATCCCAAGCCAGGAGCGTCCTCTCTTGGCCACGTCCGTGTGTCCAGAGCCAGCGCATGTGCCATGCTGTGTGACCACATCGGATCCACACCAGCCATGCACACCATGCCTGCGCAACTGCGACACACGCGCCCATGAAACACGCGAGAGTCGGCTCGGATACCATTCTGTAACGTCTCGCCTCTCCGAGGCCGGGCCCGCTTATATTTGATAGCTTCTCTAGGATATAGACTGTCCTCACAGACTAACACAGGTCTTTTCTGCGCACTTTGTCCTCACTCGTGCGCACCCGGGAAGAACTTTTGGTCGATCACCCATCGCTCCAGGCCAAGCACGCTTAACCTTGGAGTTATTTGTAGATGGGCTTCCGAAAAAGAAGTTGCAACTTATTGGTATGAGTATCCTATTAATCCTGTTAAGCCCTGGGCCGGGATGTTACACCCTAGTCCTCGTTGGAGCCCCTCGTAAGGAATCCCTCGCAAGGGTCAAGCTCCCAGTCGAGTAACTCCGTGGATAGCCTCGGGCCTTCCCCACGCGCAAGTGGGTCTCCGACGTGCCTTCCGGCAAGCCTCTCCCAAATGCTCCCAGCCGTCTTCACTATCAAGGCCCCGTTCGCTGGTCTGAAACTTAGCTCAAACTGGCTGAAAAACACTGTTCCGGCTGAATTGTTTTGAGAGAAAAATACTGTTCCGACTGAAAAAAGAAGCCGAACAAGCCATTTTTAAGACAAGAGAACGGGGTCCAAGCTTTCGGCCGAAACGCCACGGGCCTTGTTCCCTCCGATACACGGTGACGGCCACACCACAAACGCGGTTGATGTGATCTCGCAAGACTACAAGCCCCTCTAATGTATAGCAATGATGCTCGCAAGCACCGAGTGGTAAAAGGTATGCAAACCTCACTTAAACACTAGGCCTAAACCTAGAGCAAGCACATGAGCGGTGGTCTAATCAACCTAAACACTTCGCAAAGCACCTACGCTAATCACCTGATGAATCACTAAGCACTATGCAAGTGGAGATCACTAAAATGGTGTATCAACACTCTTGGTATGTTTCCTCATCTCCACACACTCCAAATGGCCGGTTGGGGGTTGTATTTATAAGCCCCACTGAGAAAGTAGCCATTGGGGACGAAATCCCGCTTTTCTGCTACTGACCGGATGCTGGAGTCGTCCTGGTCGGACATGTCCGGTCGTCCCGACCGTTGGAGCCGCGAACAACTGATTGAACGCTGCCAGCGTTCGGTCACTTGCCACTGGACGCGTCCGGTCGCAAGTTTGCTGCTCTGGAACCTCTCTATACTCGATCGAACACTGTTGTCCTGTGTCCGATCGGTTTGTTGCCAGCGTCCGATCGCTGTTGCTGTTACTGAGCCTCTGATCAGAGCGTCCGGTTGCTTTTCGTCAACGTCCGGTCGCTGTTGTGAGCTCGTTTCTTCGCGATCTTGCGTGCGGCTTGGTTCCTATCTTCATGCTTGGAGTTTGCTTGATATCTTGGGTCTTCTCTTGTGCTCATAAGGTCTTGCTTGAGGTGTTGATCATTGGATCATCACGTCGCCTTTGTCCAAGTCACGTCTTGCATCCTATTGAACTACAAAACAATCACTTGTAAATTCATTAGTTCAATTTGGTTGTGTTGGTCATCAAGCACCAAAATCCAAAGTAAATGGGCCTAGGGTCCATTTTCCTTACAATCTCCCCCTTTTTGCTGATTGATGACAACACGACCAAAGCAAGCAAATAATAAAATTTTGAAATTTAAAAGCTACCTACTTGCTAGGATGCAATGCAAGGGGCAAGATTATATGATGCTAAAAGATATTACTTGTAAGACTATATAAAAACTTATCTTACCCTTGTAAATGTCCCCATGTGATATTATGGATTTAAGCCTTGCTTCCTACACATTTTCTCCATTACGTAGGCTAATCCATAATCCACTATCCTCCCTTTTTCGAACCATTACTACAAAATAATGCTTGCATTTGGTCCTCTAAATTCTCCCCCTTTGGAATCAAACACCAAAAAGAAAGACATTAGTAGTACAAGGAAGGGTCAAACCTTGTGATCTTTTGAGGGTAGAGTGAAATAGATCACAAAATTTGACTCTCACATTATATAGACTAAGCTCCCCCTAAACATATGCATACATATGGTAGAAGACAAAGCATATGCATAATTGGCAAATTTTTGCTCAAGGGAATTTAATCTATATAATGCATGGAGAAAACATATAAATATCAAAATAAAATCAACATGATGATATCGGTTTAGAAATAACATATGTGGAAACCAATTTGATTTCTACCACTTGCAATATGTGGTGAATATTTAAAATATGATGCTTAACTCCGGGGAGTCCATTTTCCGTGCAATGAGACTACTACACACATGATAAGCTTGAAAAGGTGTTAGTCTCAAGGCATCCAACTTGTAGAGTAACCTCCCCCTAAATTTGTGCACACAAGTATGGAAAACTTGTAGAAAACATGCACATTTATTTTAGAATCAATAATACCACTTGAAATATGGCATCACATGAATGTGAGAATCATTTTTGAAGATAATATTCGAGAGAAATTATCTACAATTTGGACTTTGGCACATATTAGATGAATAATCAAAAGACAAGCTATGTGTCGTGCTCCTAAACAAATTTAAACCATGTAGGTTTGCTCCAAGGATTAAGAATAAAACCGAGCAAGCCTACCATAAGATATACCTAGTGTATGCACGACAAAAGATATAAGCATGCAAATACAAACCTAGACATAAAGGGTAACTAGATGCTAAAATATACCAATTGTAGGAAATTTTAAATCTAATACCAATTGAAGTAAATTGAATCTAGTTACCTAACATGGGAAGGAGAATTTGGGTCCATAATATTCACTAACCCACTTGGTAATAACTTTATCCATAATGATGCACCCCATAAAATGCATCCATACTTTGTAGAGTCTCCAAATTCCCCGTCGTCCATCAGACTTCTCACTTCCCTTTTGGGATCCAAACCTTCTTGGTGCTCTTCATGTTGGAAATAATTTCCTTTGGCACCCAAAAGCGTTTGACCCTATTATTGGCTTGCTTGTTCACCTTGATGGCCACCACCTTGTCATTTTTCTTCTTCTTCAAAAGATAAGGTGTGGAGGCCTTCTTGTCCACCTTGTTGGTGTATGTGTTGGAGAGCTTGCTTGTTTTCTTTTTGTTTTTCTCTTTCTTCTTTGCTCCTCCCCCATTCTTCACCTTGCACTCATAGGACTTGTGACCTTCCTTGTGGCACATGTAGCAAACCACGGTTTGTCCTTCATCAAGCTTCTTCACTCCCATGATGGTGTTATCTTGATGAAGTTGGGCTTGCTTCGCCTTGCCTTTCACTTGAGTCAAGTCCTTGGTGAGGCGAGCTACTTCTTGCTTGAGTTGCTCATTCTCCTTTGCAACCTCTTGTGTGCATGTATCTACAACAACTTTCTCAACACAAACTTGGTTGCACGAGGGTGAGTCTAAACATAAATCATTGCAAGAAGTGTGAAAGCATCTAGGTCCCTAGTTGGGTTTCGGTGGTTAATGACAATACAAGATTACTATGACTAACGTATGTTTTGCAGAGGCAATTAAGTTAGGTCATGGTAATGGAGATCAATTGGGCAATCAAGGTGGTCATGCCTCTACGATGGAAATCATTTCAGTTTTCAAAGGATGGACGACAAGGTTAAGGATGACTAGTTCTAAGTGTCGATTGGAGTTGGAGAGACACTTAGAGTAGTTTAGGACTTTATTTTTCCTTTGGCCGTACTATTAAGGGGGGTATGGACGGGTAGCTTGACCTAGATGAGTCTAGTGAGTTAGGTGTGGTGCACACTTGTTAAAACTAGCACTAGGTAGCTCCACAACAGCCCTATGATCCTATGGAGCAAACTTCATTCACAAATAATCGAGAGTTGGAAGTGAATGGAGGGTCAAATACTGACCGGGCGCTGGCTCCGGTGCGACCGGACGCTGGCCACAGTGTCCGATCAGTTCATTTGACCGAGGAGATTGCGTCTGGCGTGACCAGACACTGAGTGGTCAAGTGACCGTACGCTGAGAGGCAGTGTTCGGTCGACTCCAGTAAGGTTCCAGAAGAGTGAATCTATGACCGGACGCGTCCGGTCAGTACTGACCGGACCCTGAGGATCTAGCGTCCGGTCGAGTACAGTAAGCATCCAATGAGGGAAAAATGGGACCGGACGTGTCCGGTCAGTGGTGACCAGACCCTGCTAGCGTCCAGTCAACACTTAAACATTGGTGTGTGTGTTGAACTGACCGGAGCATCCGGTCAACATGACCGGAGCGTCCGATCACCCCGCAAAGGCACATAACGGTTTGTTTTTCAGGCTGTCTTATAAATAGAAGCTCCACTCATATGTGGAGATACTTTTGCTCATTTCAATAGCTGAAACACACCTTAGAGAGTGCCAAGAAGAGCAAAGTCCTAGTGAGCTGATTGAGATTTGAGAATCCCAAAGAGAGTCCTCATTAGTGAGATCAAGAGCAGCAAAGTGTACATCCACCCTTCTCCCTAGGCTTGTCGTGGTCAAGTGAGAGTTCATGCTTGTTACTCTTGGTGATCGCCATCACCTAGATGACTTGGTGGTGATCAGAGAGCTTGGTTATCATCCGGAGAGCTTGTGGATGACCCAACTCAAGTTATGAGCGGTTGTGGGTAATTCACCGCGACGAAGTATCGAAGAATCAACTCGTGGAGAGCACTTGATCCTTGTGTGGATCAAGGGGGAGCTACACCCTTGCGCGGGTGCTCCAACAAGGACTAGTGGGGAGTGGCGACTCTCTGATACCTCGGCAAAACATCGTCGCGTTTCCTCTCCTCTCTTTACTTTGAGCATTTCAATTCTGATCATTTACATTCCTAGAATTGCCATGCTAGAGTAGGATTGGAACTAGGTTGCTAAACTTTTGTGCGTTAGATCAATAGAAACACTTCTCTAGGCACAAGGGGTTAATTGGGCTAACCATAGGACTTGTTTATTACGAAGAAATTTAGAATTAGCCCAATTCACCTCCCCTCTTGGGCATCTTGATCCTTTCAATTGGTATCAGAGCCTCGTGCTCATGTTTTTAAGCTTAACCGCTTAGAGCAAGATGTCTCACGGGGATGGACCTCCTCCTTTCTTCGAGGGGGATGATTTTCCATATTGGAAAATCTGCATGGAGGTGTACCTAGAAGCTCTAGACGTTGGAATACTTAGAACCGCCTCTCATGGGTTCCCAAGACCTAGGAATTCCACACAACTTCAAGGCGATGAAGTGAACTATGAAAAATGGAATGCAAAGGCTCGCAACACCATCTTTAGAGGCCTTTGCAAAGATGTGTTCAACCGCGTAAGGAACCACAAAGACGCCCAGGCACTATGGTCGGACGTTTGTGCGCTCCATCAGGGAACAAAGAGTGAGCGTGAGGAACGCTATCATCTTGTCATGAAAAAGCTCAACTCTTTTGAAATGCTTCCTAAAGAATGTGCTAATGAAATATATTCACGTTTGAATGTTCTTGTAGAGGAAGTCAATGGGCTTGGACTTACTCAAATGTCACCATCCGACGTTGTGAGAAAGATCTTGAGTGTCCTTCCCATTGACAAATATGGGCATATTGTGACCGTACTACATCAAGGTGATCTTTTCACCGCTACACCAATCAATGCTCATGAGATGTACATGCACATCACACCTCAAGATGGCTCATCCTCTACAAAGAAGAAAGAAAAAGACTTAGCATTCAAAGCTAGCCAAGAGAAGGGCAAAGCAAGGCTTGAGTATGAGAGCTCAAGTGATGATATGTTGATGATGAAAGCCTTGCTCTCATGGTGAAGAAAACTGTCAAGATGCTAAAGAAGCTAAACAAGAGTGGCATCAAGTTTGATGGCAAGAAGAAGAAGTTCTTCACAAGTTCAAGAAGAAAGCCAATCTTCGAGATGGATTGCTATAATTGTGGCGAACTTGGTCATCTAGCTCACCAATACACAAAGCCCAAGAAAGACAAGTTCAAGAACAAGAACAAGGGCAAGAAAGATGACTCAAGCAATGAAGATGAAGATGAGAAGAAAAAGAACAAGCCATACAAGAAGAGAGATGGCAAGAAGAAGAAGAGTGGAACGGCTTACATCGTCGGTGATTGGCTCATGGACATTGATTCATCTAGTGGATCATCCGATGATGATAGTGACGACGAGAAGGTGGCCGCCATTGTTATTGATTCCTCATCATCTTTACCGCCACCACCGCCGTCATCCTCTATACACCTATGCCTTATGGCCAAAGGTGAACGAAAGGTATCACATGATGATAATAGTAGTGGTGATGATCATGCTCATAAGGATGAATATGAATCACCTACTTATGATGATCTTGCTAAATTGCTAAAGAAATACACTAAGATCATTATAAAGACTAGAGCTAAAAATAAAAAGCTTGAGATTAAGAATGATTCTCTCTTAGCTAAATGTGGCATAGCCGAAAAATCTAGTGTTGAGCTTAGAGAAGCAAATGAAGCTATGTCATCCAAACTCAAGGAGCTCAAATCTTCTAAGAAAGAGCTTAAAGATAAACATGATAAACTTGAGTGGGTGCACAAAGAGCTCATCACTAGCCACAACAAGCTAAAGGAAGAATATACCACTCTTAAGATTAATCATGATAATCTTATTATTGCTCAAGAATTTCTATCCAATGAGCCACATGATGCTACTAACCATGTTGTTAAGATTGATATAGCTACATCATGTGATGACTTGATCATTGAGAGCATTGAGCAAGGTTCTAGTAGCAAGGGCAAGCAAGTGGTTGAGGCCAATGATTATGATGAGTTTGTCAAGCTAAAGAATGACAATGCAAAGCTCAAGAAAGATCTTAAAGAAATCAAAAGTCACAACACCATTATGCTAGAAACCCTTGATCATGATGGTGACTTGATCCTTGAGAATGAGAAGCTCAAAGAGGAAAACAAGAAGCTCAAGGAAGAGAAGAACAATGATGCTCTTAAGGAAGAGAATAAGAAGCTTAAGTTGGAGAAAGAGCATCTCAAGGTTGGATTGAGCAAGTTCACAAGAGGCAAATATCTTCAAAGTGAGCTACTTATGAACACTGTCATGAAGATGGATAGAAGTGGTATTGGATATGTGGCACATGTAGAGAAGAAGAAGACTCAAGTTCAACAACAACAATCAAAGCCAAAGCCAAAGAGATGTTTTGAGTGTGGACAAGAAGGCCACTTTGCTCATGAGTGCCAAACTCCACCACCACAACCTTTGCCCAAGCATGCTAGACTCTTTGCCTTCAATGCTCACTACATGCTTAGAAAGGATACTAGTGGAAAGATGAAAGTGATATTCTTAGGACCTCCAAACAAGAATAGGCCTAAGAAAATTTGGGTTGCAAAGTCACTTGTTGAGAAGGTGAAGGGCCCTCAACAAGTTTGGGTTCCTAAAACTTGATCTCTTGTGTGTAGGTGAACTACAAGACCGGTGGAAGTCATTGGGTGATTGATAGTGGTTGCACACAACATATGACCGGTGACCCTCGTATGTTCACCTCACTGGATGAAGAAGTAGATGGACAAGAAAGAATCACATTTGGAGATAACTCAAAGGGCAAAGTTAAAGGATTGGGCAAAGTGGCTATATTAAATGATCATTCAATCTCCAATGTGCTATATGTTGCTTCATTGAGTTTCAACTTGCTATTCGTTGGGCAATTGTGTGATCTTGGCTTCCAATGCTTGTTTACCGAGAAGAAAGTTGTTGTATCCAAGAAGGATGATGATCAAGTGATATTTAAAGGATTTAGATACAACAACTTATATCTAGTGGACTTCACCTCTGAAGATGCAAACTTAAAGACATGCCTATTCACCAAAACAACACTTAGGTGGCTATGGCATAGAAGACTTACTCATGTTGGTATGAGTTCACTCAAGAAGCTAATGAAGAATGATTTGGTGAGAGGGTTGAAGGATGTGAAGTTTGAGAAGGATAAGCTTTGTAGTGCATGTCAAGCCGGCAAGGAAGTTGCAAATACTCATCCAACAAAAGCTTTCATGTCAACCACAAGAGTGTTAGAACTCCTACACATGAATTTATTTGGACCAACAACATACAAGAGTTTGGGAGGAAATCTTTATTATCTTGTGATAGTTGATGATTATTCAAGGTATACATGGGTGTTCTTTCTTCATGACAAATCCGAAGTTGCATCTTGCTTCAAAAAGTTTGCTAAGAGAGCACAAAATGAATTTGAAGTAAAGCTCAAGAAGATAAGAAGTGACAATGGGAAAGAGTTTGACAACACAAACATAGAGGCATATTGTGATGAAGTTGGAATCAAACATGAGGTCTCCACAACCTATACTCCTCAACAAAATGGTGTAGTTGAGAGGAAGAACCGGACATTGATCACTCTAGCAAGAACCATGCTGGATGAGTACAACACCCCCAAAGCTCTATGGGCGGAAGCAATCAACACCGCATGCTATGCATCCAACCGCCTATTTCTTTAAAAGTTCTTTGGCAAGACACCTTATGAGTTGCTCAATGGGAAGAAGCCGGACGTCTCGTTCTTTAGGGTGTTTGGTTGCAAATGCTACATCTACAAGAAGCGGCAACACCTAGGGAAGTTCTAAAGACGTTGTGATATTGGTTTTCTTGTTGGTTACTCATCAAAGTCCAAAGCATATAGAGTATTTAATCATGCCACCAGCTTGGTTGAAGAAACATATGGTGTGGAATTTGATGAATCTAACGGCTCCCAAGGAGCACATGAGAATCTTGATGATGTAGGTGATGAACCATTGAGAGAGGCTATGAAGAACATTCCGGTTGGAGACATCAAGCCTAAAGATGATGAAGATGATGTACAATTGATTGATCCACCCTCTTCATCAAGTGTGCCACAAGATGGTAAAAAAGATGAGAGTAGAAAATGAAGACACTCATGTCTCCCATGATCAAATGGTGGCACAAGCACAAGATGTTGATGCTCCACAACCTCCACCTCAAGTGGTCAATAGAAGAAACACACCCCTACTACAAGATCATCCACAAGATCTCATCATAGGGAGTCCATCAAAGGAAGTGATGATAAGCTCACAAAAACTTGCTTCATTTATTGCTCATCACTCTTTTGTCTCTTGCTTTGAACCTACTAAGGTAGAAGAAGCTCTTCAAGATTAGGATTGGATCAATGCCATGCATGATGAGTTGAATAACTTCACCCGCAATCAAGTGTGGACTCTTGAAGAGCGACCTAAAGGTGCAAGAGTCATTGGAACAAAGTGGGTGTTCCAAAACAAGCAAGATGATCAAGGCGTTGTTGTGAGAAACAAAGCAAGACTAGTTGCAAAGGGGCTCTCTCAAGTTGAAGGTTTGGATTTTGGAGAGACCTTTGCACCGGTTGCAAGGCTAGAAGCCATTCGTATCCTCCTTGCATATGCATCACATCATGAAATGAAACTTTATCAAATGGATGTGAAAAGTACATTCTTAAATGGCTTTATTAATGAACTAGTCTATGTTGATCAACCTCCCAGGTTTGAGGACCCTAGATATCCTAATCATGTTTATAGGTTGTCCAAGGCGTTATATGGGCTTAAGAAAGCCCTAAGAGCTTGGTATGAGCGCCTTCAGGACTTCCTCATTGAGAAGGGCTTCACCATTGGGAAGGTCGACACCACACTATTCACCAAGAAGCTTGATGGGCATATCTTCATTTGTCAAGTATATGTTGATGATATCATCTTTGGATCATCAAATGAAGACTCTTGCAAAGAATTTGGTGAATTGATGTCAAAGGAGTTCGAGATGTCCATGATTGGTGAGCTTACATTCTTTCTTGGTTTTCAAATCAAGCAAATGAAAGAAGGGATCTCCATCTCTCAAGAGAAATATACAAAAGATCTTCTCAAGAGATTCAAGATGGATGAATGTAAGCCAATCAAGACACCAATGCCAACCAATGGATATCTCGACCTAGATGAGGGAGGTAACACGGTTGATCAAACTCTCTACCGTTCTATGATTGGTAGCTTGTTGTACTTAACCGCATCTAGGCCCGACATCATGTTTAGTGTGTGTATGTGTCCTAGATTTCAAGCTAATCCTAAGGAAACACATTTAATTGCCATAAAAAGAATTCTTAGATATCTTAAGCACACACCAAGCATTGGCCTTTGGTATCCCAAAGGAGCTATTTTTGAATTAATTGGCTATTCCGATTCGGATTACGCCGGATGCAAAGTTGATAGAAAAAGCACATCCGGAGGGTGCCATTTGCTTGGTAGATCACTTGTGTCTTGGTCCTCCAAGAAACAAAATAGTGTGGCTTTGTCCACCACCGAAGCGGAATACATTGCCGCGGGTACGTGTTGTGCACAAATTGTTTATATGAAACAAACTTTGCTAGACTATGGTGTAGTTCTAGAAAAAGTATCTCTCTTGTGTGACAATGAAAGTGCGGTAAAACTTGCAAATAATCCGGTTCAACACTCTCGCACCAAGCACATAGATATCCGTCATCACTTTCTAAGAGATCATGTTGCTAAAAATGATATATCACTAGAAGGTGTAAGGACCGAAGATCAATTAGCGGATATCTTCACTAAACCGCTAGATGAGGCTACATTTTGTAGATTGCGGAATGAGCTCAATGTACTTCATTTTAGTAACTTCACTAAAAGATGAGCTTGTGTTGTTCCTTGCATTCATTGTAATATACAACATATTTAATTTTTTGTAATGCATATAGGGCTTGTCTAACATGGTTAAGATAACCGCCGAAAAGCGTGTGAAGAAGCTTAACCTTGGATCAAACTTGACAAGCAACTAGATTTACTTACAAGTATTGCATATGCATGAATGTTGTTTTGTCATTTTGTTCCATTTGCCCTTTTAATGCCTATTTTCATAAAAAGAATTATAGCCTAAGGCAAAATATTTTGAAAAACTTGAGGGTTTGAAAGAGGTCACTCACATCAGTCCCAATTGGTGTTTATTTGGATCTTATTCAAGTTGGGACTTGATTGGGAACAGGCAGCGCGAAGGATCCTTGAAGACTTGCTGGAAAAGAGTGACCGGACACTGCACCGGACTCTGATGTCCAGCGTCCGGTCAGTTCACAGGAGGTGAATAGAAGCTGAAGGAGTGACCGGACTCTACGTTTGAGCGTCCGGTCAGGAAGGATTCCAGCGTCCAGTCGATCTACATGGCGTTAAAGGCATCTAACTGGACTCTGGCTGCGTCCGGTCATGGACCACCGGACGCGTCCGGTCGTGATTCAAGAGGAATTGGACCTCTCTGGAATCGACCGGACGCTGGGTGGTAGCGTCCGATCGCTACCACCGGAGCGTCCGGTCAATAGATCTCGTGCGGCTTTCAATCTCTTTTCTCCTTTCCTTCTCGGTTGCGTCGGGGGACCTATTTAATCGCACGAGCCATACCTATGCTGACCTATTCGCCGCCGCCAAGTCCCGAGCCCTAGCCGCCGTTCAGCACCACCGCCACAGCTCCTCCGCGCCAGCAGTCGCCACACCACCGCAGCTGCCGCTCTCGCACACCACCGCGCCCTACCTCTCGCGGAACTCCACGCGCCGCCCGCTTCACCTGCATAGTCGCCGCGCCACCGTGCCTCCTCTACAGCGTCGTCCATCCAGCGTTGGTAAGGCCCTACTGCCGGTTCCTCGCATTGCCTAGCTTCAGCGCAGCAACCCTAACTGCATCTCTACTATCGATCCAGTGCTTCGCTTAACCCTAAATTCACCGTGCCGATTCGTGGGTTTCCCGCATGACGTCTCTTCTCAAATCGCCAGTTTTGTCAGGTAGAAAGCCCGTCGCTTCAATTTCGTACCTACATTGCTTGCTTCCTAGGGTTTCGCATCTATTAGATATATCATATTTACTTGTATATCCATCTATTCAATCGTGCAGCAAGTCAGTGCCATTGAGGTGTCAGTGGCTGTTGTCAGTTAACTCGGGGTCAAGCTCGCGAGTACGGATCGAGGCCAAGACTCGGAAGTGTCAGGGCAGTTACTCTTAACAGCGACAGTTGTTCTTGTTAGTAGTAGTTGATCTTTTCAGATGGCTTGCACGAAGAATGTCGGGGGTGGTCTAGGAGATGATGATCGGAGGCCTCCACCTCGCCTGCCTGTAGATCCAAAAGGTAAGGCAACAAAGAAGATTGCATCCAAGAAGAGGAAGTACCCAGATACAAAGACAGCTCAAGCAGCAGCAGTTGTAGAGGCCGCAGAGCGTGCCGAGAGAGGAGGTTCTTGCAGTGGTGTTGTCATTGCAGATCAGCAGCTTACACCAGCATAGAGGGCAGCAGTTGAGGAGGCTGAGCGTCTTCATGGTAGTCCACCTGGGACTGTCATGATGGCAGGATGACGTCTGGCTATTGAGGAGCCTCAGCCTCAGGGAGAGTCACAGCAGGAGCCCCCACCAGCAGAGCCTCAGCCAGCTCAGGAGACACAGGAGGGCCAGCAGGCAGAGGAGGCCGAGGAGACAGAGCAAGCACCACAGCCCCAGCTACGCCGCTCTGGTCATACTCGTGTTCTAGTCTCACCAAGGCCGCCGACATAGCAGAGGGGATCACGTCCACCGCCTAGACTATAGGGTTCACCACCAGTGACCCACCTTGACTTGAGGGCCGCCACGGCCAAGTAGGTCCGGCAGCTGAGGTTTGTAGAGTTTGAGGTGTGGTTTCCTCCAAGGAGGGATGAGAGAGCAGTATAGGGTTTCTATACACCGCTCTAGGAAGACTTCTACAATGCATATCTGAACAGTGGGGCAGTCTTTCGATCTCAGAGAGTCTGCAGTATTGAGGCTATTATGGCAACAGCCGGAGAGCATATCCGCCCCTACTTATCATATTTGCTGGGCCTGACAGATCTGATTGGCCGGACAGGATTGTATGTACCATCTTGGGTTCGGCAGTTTTATGCTTCGCTCTACGTTGACCCACATCACATATTTATTCACTTTATATTCAGAGGCAGAGACTACAGGATGATGAGTCAGAGGGTCAGGGAGATACTGAGGCTACAAGAGCAGCCTGCCAAGTTACATGAGGTATGTTATGGACAGCAAGAGCCTCCCAGGCGTCCTCATGGAGGTTTGGTGCCCCCTACAGATCTTGTGCGCCATTGCTTCAAGGAGCCCTTTGGTGAGGGGTTGAGGAGGAACCCCAGTGACCTTACTCCTACAGCTAGAGTGCTAGAGGCTATCATAAGGAGGACACTACTTCCTAGGTTGGGATACAGAGAGGGCTTGACTCACCTCCAGCTTTGTCTCCTCAATGCCCTGATGCAGTAGACAGTGTTCGATATTTGGGATCTTCTTCTGTCTGAGATGGAGGACACGATAGCTGAGGGCTTCAAGGGTCACAGACAACTTCCATATGCACATTGGATCACATTCCTTATGCTCAAGGTTGTGCAAGTTAGGACACCAGAGATGGTTGCAGAGTATAGAGGTGCCACCATAGAGTTTCTAGCTTATAACATGGCACAGAGGATCAGTCATAGCACACCACAAGCACCCACTCAGCCTCGCCATCGTCCAGATGTACCAGAGTCCGTAGCTCAGCAGAACGAGATTATCAGAGGCATAGCAGCTACTGAGGAGGAGCAGCTTGAGGCTCAGCAGGAGAGGAGCGAGTCTAGTGATAGTTCAGATGATGACTACCTGCCTATTCCTCAGATGCCTCCACGCAGACACGATGTAGAGGCCGGCAGTTCCAGCTCAGCTCCACCTGCATCGCAGATGGACCCCGCTTTGATTGCTATTCTTGAGCGGATGCAGCAGGATCAGGCTAGACAGGCTCAGGAGACCGCTGCCAACTTTGCTCAGTTTTAGGCTCGTCAGGACGAGTTTCAGCAACAGCAGCAGGTCCTCCAGCAGCAGCAACAGCAAATGCATCAGCAGCAGTTACTCATGTAGCAGCAGCTTATGGGATTCATGCAGCATGTAGTGAAAACTCTTGGGGCCCCACAGCCACAGCCTTCGCCCCAAATTGTTCAGTCTGCCACCACTACGACGACTCCAGCAGTATAGCCCAGTGGGCTCCAGAGCTAGGGATAGCCTCCAGCTCCGTTTGCTTCACCCCCAGTATAGGTGTCTCAGTGGTTATCCTCGCCAGTGGTAGCCCCGCAGTTCACACCATATCATACGGGCTTCACACCGGATCAGTCACCCTCGCTATTTGTGCATGACACGTCAGTCTCTAGGAGTCTTGGAGCATCATTTAGCGAGTTGACAGGGATGCCTACACCGCCACATATGCATGCTGCCAGTCCTTCTACAGCAGCTCCTATCGCCGTGACTACTCAGAGGCTCCCTTCGTCTGTCGCATCTTCAAATCCTATGACAGATATACTAGCAGCATCACAGGTAGCACCTGCCACAGCTCAGACCCAGACCGCTTTAGCGACGCTTCCAGCCACAGAGGGTCAGTCAGTACAGAGCTCAGGGTTAGATGATGATAGTGCCTAGTTTTAGCTTGCTCCTCGTATTTCAGTGCCCGACTCGTCCGCTGCAGCCCCACCGACCAGCCCATAGGTTTTGGTGTTTGATGCCAAAGGGGGAGAGGGTTCGAGTATGTAGACTCAGGGGGAGCGACTTTTAGGGGGAGCCTAGTTAGCTATTAGTCTATTATATACATTTGGAGTTTTATTTGTGTGATACACTATTACTTTTATGCATTCGTGTGTTTACTTTCATGCATACTATTATATCTATGTGATAGTGATATCTACGTGATTATGATATATGACATATGTGCTCTCTACTTTGAATTCTTTTATATGTCATATCACTTGAGCTATGCTCATTTGCCTTTGCTTCCGCGCTCTACTCCGATGCAAATGAGCTTTATTACTTGTACTCATGCTTATTTCATATCTTTTGAGTACATCATGTTGGCTTGGGTCATATAAGCTTGCCTAACACTTTTGTTCTTATTGACAAAAGCTTATATGAACCAAGCATGTCAAAAACCTCACTCTTTCACATACTCGAGGTGGTATTGTCATCAATCACCAAAAAGGGGGAGATTGAAAGCATATAGGCCCCTAGTTGGGTTTCGATGGTTAATGACAATACAAGATTACTATGACTAACGTGTGTTTTGCAGAGGCAATTAAGTTAGGTCATGGTAATGGAGATCAATTGGGCAATCAAGGTGGTCATGCCCCTACGATGGAAATCATTTCGGTTTTCAAAGGATGGACGACCAGGTTAAGGATGACTAGTTCTAAGTGTCGATTGGAGTTGGAGAGACACTTATAGTAGTTTAGGACTTTGTTTTTCCTTTGGCCATACTATTAAGGGGGGTACGGACGGGTAGCTTGACCTAGATGAGTCTAGTGAGTTAGGTGTGGTGCACACTTGTTAAAACTAGCACTAGGTAGCTCCACAACAGCCCTATGATCCTATGGAGCAAACTTCATTCACAAATGATCGAGAGTTGGAAGTGAATGGAGGGTCAAATACTGACCGGACGCTGGCTCCGGTGCGACCGGACGCTAGCCACAGGGTCCAATCAGTTCATTTGACCGAGAAGATTTTGTCTGGCGTGACCGAACGCTGAGAGGCAGCGTCCGGTTGACTCCAATAAGGTTCTAGAAGAGTGAATCTGCGACCGGACGCGTCCGGTCAGTACTGACCGAACCCTGAGGATCCAGCATCCGGTCGAATACAGTAAGCATCCAGTGAGGGAAAAATGAGACCGGATGTGTCCGGTCAGTGGTGACCGGACCCTGCCAGCGTCCGGTCAACACTTAAACACTATTGTGCGGGTTGAACTGACCGGAGCGTCCGGTCAACATGACCGGAGCGTCCGGTCACCCCGCAGAGGCACATAACAGATCATTTTTCATGCTGTCTTATAAATAGAAGCTCCACTCGTGTGTGGAGATACTTTTGCTCATTTCAACTAGCTGAAACACACCTTAGAGAGTGCCAAGAAGAGCAAGGTCCTAGTGAGGTGATTGAGATTTGAGAATCCCAAAGAGAGTACTCATTAGTGAGATCAAGAGTAGCAAAGTGTGCATCCACCCTTCTCCCTAGGCTTGTTGTGGTCAAGTGAGAGTTCGTGCTTGTTACTCTTGGTGATCGCCATCACCTAGATGGCTTGGTGGTGATCGGAGAGCTTGGTGATCATCTGGAGAGCTTGTGGATGACCCAACTCAAGTTGTGAGCGGTGGTGGGTGATTCACCGCGACGGAGTGTCGAAGAATCAACCCATAGAGAGCACTTGATCCTTACGTGGATCAAGGAGGAGCTACACCCTTGCGCGGGTGCTCTAACGAGGACTAGTGGGGAGTGGCGACTCTCCGATACCTCGGCAAAACATCGCCGCGTTTCCTCTCCTCTCTTTACTTTGAGCATTTACTTTGAGCATTTCAATTCTTGTCATTTACATTCCTAGAATTTCCATTCTAGAGTAGGATTGAAACTAGGTTGCTAAACTTTTGTGCGTTAGATCAATAGAAACACTTCTCTAGGCACAAGGGGTTAATTGGGCTAACCATAGGACTTGTTTATTGCGAAGAAATTTAGAATTAGCCCAATTCACCCCCTCCCTCTTGGGTATCTTGATCCTTTCAAAGTGGAGGCATCCTTTTTAGACATGTTAAAGATAGAACTTTTCTTTTTAGATGCCTTGGTGGGGGTTGTACTAACGGCTTCAAGCTTAGCAACTTTGTTAGTTAGCTCATCACAATGTTTGCACATGGTTTCCATTTTAGCAAGCAAACTTTTATAAGCATCTTGTGTGCTATCTAACTTTTCTTTTAATTTTTTATTTTTCTTTGCAAGTTGCTCATCATTGATTGTGCATGCATTTGTTGTTGCACTAGCCTTAAGTTGCTCAATTTTAGTAGATAGTTCAACATTGAAATTAGCAAAGTTCTCATATTGTTCAATCAAAGTTTTGTATGCTTCTTGTAAACTATTTAGCTTTTCTTTTAATTTTTCGAGCTTCTTTTGTTGACTAGTGCAAACTTTAGCATAATTAAGATTTTGTTGCACAATTTCATCATAAGAAGGCATTTCATCATCACTATCATTCTCACTAGAGGATGAGCTTTCGTTACCTCGTGCCATAAGGCACACACGAGAAGAGTTTGATGATGAGTGCTTACGGCCTCGCCTCTTGTGATGGTGTTCTTCTTCACTTGAAGAATCATCCCATGACCTTATTGATGTGAGGGCTTGGTTCTTGCATGCCTTCTTCTTTGTCTTGGGTGTGGGCTTGTTTGGACAAACTTCCACAAAGTGCCCAAACTCGCCGCATCCATAGCATCCTCTCTTTCTTTGCTCATTTCTTTGATTGGTGAAAATGAGATCTTGGATTTGGATGGTTACACCCTTGACATTGAGCCTTTGGATCATCTTCTCCACCTTGTTGATTAGTTTGATTGATTCTTCATCAAGGTCAGAGGTGGAGGAGGAAGATTGATCATCATCATTTGATTCATCATCATCATCCTCATCTTCTTCTTCATCTTCACTTGAGGAGCTTGAGCTTGAGCTTGTCTCAACTTTCTTGCCCTTCATCTTTGTTTTTCTCGCTACATGCGAGAGCTTTGCCTTTGCTTGATGAAGAGGCTTCTTCTTGACCCATCTTGCGTGACATTTCAAATCCCACTATCTTGCCAATGACTATGGTTGGGGTCATGGTACTCAAGTTCTCCATGTTGTGAAGGATGGTGATGATGCTTGCATATTTCTTTTGTGGTAGCACAGAGATGATTTTCCTCACGATGTCCGCATCACCTAGCTTTGTTAATCCTATAGAATTAAGCTCATCAATTATTAGATTTAAACGAGAATACATATCACGAACAAGCTCATCATCATTCATTTCAAAAGAATCATAACTTTGTTGAGCTAGGCAATGTTTTTGCTCACGGACATTACTTGTGCTGTCATGGAGCTCTTGGAGTTTTAACCAAATTTCATATGTCGTATTTAAAGTGAACACTTGGTTAAAAATATCCATGCTAAAAGATTCGAACAAGCAATTTTTAGCTCTAACATTGAAATGTATTTCCTTTTCGTCACTCTTTGTGGGTTTATCGGGATTCTTAATGGGTTTCATCCCGTCACGAGTGACTCTCCAAACTCCCAAATCAACCGCCTCAAGGTAGCAAGCCATTCTAGCTTTATAATAGGGGAAGTTAGTGCCGTCAAAGTGCGGAGGTCTAGAGGTATCCATCCCAACCACTCTAAGTAGCGTCGGCTCAACGGCGGTTAAGCCAAAGGTCCAAATTGAGCCAACCGGCTCTGATACCAATTGAAGGGGACCGTGATGCCTAAGAGGGGGGGGTGAATTAGGCAACTTAAAAAACTAACTCTAAACTATGGCTTATTTTTCTAACCTTAGCAAAACCTATGTAAAAGATAAACTATCTAAATGTGCAACTACGGTTTTGCTAGTGTGTTGCTATCTTTACCACAAAAGGAGTAATACAATTAATGTAAATGTGGAAGCTAAAGAGCAAGGTAGAGATATGCAAACTCCCGTCGACGACTCCGGTATTTTTACCGAGGTATCGAGAAGCGCGCAAGCTTCCCCCTAGTCCTCGTTGGAACCCCTCGCAAGGAATCCCTCGCAAGGGCCAAGCTCCCGGTCGGATAACTCTGTGGATAGCCTTGGGCCTTCCCCACGCGCAAGTGGGTCTCTGATGTGCCTTCCGGCAAGCCTCTCCCAGATGCTCCCTGTCGTCTTCACTATTAAGCTTCAGGCTGAAACGCCGCGGGCCTTGTTCCCTCTGGTACATGGTGGCGGCCACACCACAAACGCGGTTGGTGTGATCTCGCAAGACTACAAGCCCCTCCGATGTACAACAATGATGCTCGCAAGCACCGAGTAGTAAGAGGTATGCAAACCTCACTTAAACACTAGACCTAAACCTAGAGCAAGCGCATGAGCGGTGGTCTAATCAACCTAAGCACTTCGCAAAGCACCTACGCTAATCACCTGATGAATCACTAAGCACTATACAAGTGGAGATCACTAAAATGGTGTATCAACACCCTTGGTATGTTTCCTCAACTCCACACACTCCAAATGGCCGGTTAGGGGTTGTATTTATAAGCCCCATTGAGAAAGTAGCCGTTGGGGACGAAATCCCGCTTTTCTGCTACTGACCGGACGCTGGAGTCATCCTGATCAGAAGCGTCCGGTCGTCTCGACCGTTGGAGCTGCGAACAACTGATCGGACGCTGCCAGTGTCCGGTCACTTGCCACTCTAGAACGCGTCCGGTCGTAAGTTCGCTGCTCTGGAACCTCTCTGTACTTGATCGGACGCTGCTGTCCTACGTCCGGTCGGTTTGCCGCCAGCGTCCGGTCCAGTGTCCGGTCGCTGCTGCTGTTGCCGAGCCTCTGATCGAAGCGTCCGGTTGCTTTTCGTCAGCGTCCGGTCGCTGCTGTGAGCTCGTTTCTTCGCGATCTTGCGTGCGGCTTGGTTCCTATCTTCATGCTTGGACTTTGCTTGATATCTTAGGTCTTCTCTTGTGCTCCTAAGGTCTTGCTTGAGGTGTTGATCATCGAATCATCATGTCGCCTTTGTCCAAGTCACGTCTTGCATCCTATTGAACTACAAAACAATCACTTGCAAATTCATTAGTCCAATTTGGTTGTGTTGGTCATCAAGCACCAAAATCTAAAGTAAATGGGCCTAGGGTCCATTTTCCTTACAGGGGCATATCAGGCGGAAGGGGAAGTACCCAACAGAGGTGCAGACAACAGGCCAGGCGGGCGAGCAGCTGCCTAGTGCCGACGGTCGATGGAGGCGTAGACTCGAGGCAGAGTTAGACTGCGGACTCGAGGCAGAGGCAGAGTCGACGGAGGTGCGGACTAGAGACTGTGGACGGTCGACGGCTGCAAGCAGCGACGTGCGATGCAGGGCTGGCTCTGTGGTAGGGGCGGCCAGCCGGTGGACTGGAGCAGAGGAGCAGCCAAGCAGAGCTAGAGGTAAGCCCGCCGCCTTCACTCTTCCTCTCCCCTCACCCTCACGGTAAATGCGACGCGCGGTTGATTTCCCGCGCGTAGATCCTATCTGGGCGGACGCGTGGTCGATTTCCCGCGTCTCTTGCTTTTCGCACGGTCGATTTCCTGCGGGGCCGCGGTCCGTTTGGGGCCCTTTCCCCGCGAGTTAGCATACGGCGTCCGCGACGCAGCTGTAGGCGTCCACCCGACGCCTTTCTACGCCTAAGGCGACGCCTAATACGATTATGCGGACGCCATACCACTGTAGGTTGTGGCGGCCCCGACGGGCAGCACCTCTGCCACGCCACGCCTAGGCGACGCCTCAAAAACATTGGTCTGGACTCTACAACAGCTCTTGGTCCCATACCCATCCATCTGTGGTATTACATCAAACACCTGTTGGACGTTGTCCTGTTATGGCGCACTGATGAATATTTGGGGAGAAGAACTTGGTAGGTTTCCTATCATAACAATTTTACTGCCATGTCTTCTCACCACAAGGTCCTTGCCACAGCTATTCCTGCTATGTCTTCTCATCACAAGCTTCTTGCCACAGAATTTCATGTCCATGGACGAACAACTAGCGGGTGTGCCCATCTGGGTGGACCACCACACCTGACACCGCTAGTCCCAACCTCCACAATGGTGCTAGTGTCACCCACACGAAGCCTCGGGCACTTAAGAGCTCCTCCTGTTACCCTATTTGGGAAGTCTAATTTTTTTTTTCTGTTACTACGTTATTTATGTGAAAATAAACTCTGAAATGTCTATAACATTCCTGTGTTTTAAACAAGCCTTCACTCTATTACATCCATACCGAACACATCGGATATCCAGTACCGTAGCAAACTTTGTTCCCTAATGTAGTAGACGTTTCTTGGAGGGGGGGGGGTTTGATTGAGGCCGTTACGATTCTTGGAGTTTGAAAAAATGCCAGTATAATTCGTCTATTCGGAGATATGCCATTATAATTTCATCTCTCCTATGTCCGTGTCATTTTCATCGGCTGCTGCATACAAGGACCCACTGTCAGTTATGTATGCGTATACGAAGGGCCCACTGTCGGTTATGTATGCTTATACGAATACATACGGATGTCAAGTCACCGTCTTCTCCGTCTGACCGAGACCGCTATCCGCTCTCTGCTCAATCACCGCCGCAGCGCTGGCTGCCGTCGACCTATGAGCCTCGCGCGGTGTCCGCCGCGGGCGAGAGCAGCTCCGCTCGCCTGCAGGCCGCTGCGGCCGAGCGCCTCCGGCCCCCACGGGCAGCCACCGGCACGGGAGAGTTGTGCGCCCTCTCCATCGACGGCGGCGTGCGCGCGGCCGACGGGCTCCTGGCCGACGCCGCGCTGGTGCGCATGGAGGCCGCGCTGCAACGGCGCGCTGGCAGCCCCGCGGCGCGGCTAGCCGACTCCTTCGATGCGGCTGCGGGGTCCGACGCGGGAGGCGTCCTGGCAGCCCTGCTGTTCGCACGCAGGCGACCTATGTGCAGCGCTCACGAGGCGCTGGCGTTCCTCCTCCGCCACGTGCGACGTCGAACACGGCGAAGGGGAGCGGCGTCCGCGGCGACGGTTTCCGGGGTCAGGAGCCTGCTCGACGAATCTTCTTGGCGCGGCGTCAGGAGCTGAGGAGCCTGCTCGACGAATCCTTGCGGCGCGGCGTGGCGCTAGCGGCCTGTGGTGATGGAGAACCAGAGCAGCGGCGACGCGGCAGTGCCCGTTGGTCAGCGCGACGCGGTTGGCGACTCAGACGACGGTCCCCGCGGCAAGATGCCGAGGTACTGGCGAGATGGCTTGCTTGGGTTCCGGCACGAAGAAGCTCGCCTCCTGCCCTCACGATACCCCCGGCACCGCACCCGACCGTGGTCCTCTCCTCGGCCATCTCCCGCTGGATCGCCTCTACGGCGCGCGCGGACGCGCAGGCGTTGCACGGCAGCTCGCCTCCAGCAGCGCGCTGAACAGGCGGTGGTTGACACCCTGAACATGCGAGGAGCATGAAGAGGAGCCGTGTGTTCGGCGGCGTCCGTATCGTCGAGGCGCTGGAGGCCGTGCGGGAGGAAGAGGTGCGGAGGATGCGGCAGCGCGTGCTGGAGATGACGCCAGGGGTGCTGTACCGGCGCCATGGGAGCACGACCGAGACGAGAGAGGCCGTGAAGGATGCCATCGCCCTCGCTGTGGATGGCGTGCTGCATAGGATTCGGAGGCAGACCACGGGCGAGCGCCGCCGCTCCACTCACGCGCAGGTCGCCGTGGGCTGCTCGTCCGGAGTGGGCGGACTCGGTTTGACGGAACAGGCAGGGGACTTTGACGTCCGTCCGAGTTCCGTAGAGGACATGAAATTATAACGACAGATGTCCGAATAAACGAATTGTAATTATAATGGCCTTATCAAAATAACCCTTTTTTTTCCTCCTTACGTGCTGGATAGCAGATCAGGTTTTTTTTCATCCACCTATCACCCGTGAACGCCGGCGATGTCAGACCAACGACGTGAGCATTCACAGGAGGAAAATTGGAGATCTCAGTAACACAAGGAGGGAGGAAGATGAAGATGAAGATCACCTTCCTGACCCAACTCGTGTTTCTGAAATTTTCTATGTCCTTCTTCTTTTGGTATGCTGCTCCTTTTGTTAGGTAGTGTTTGGTTAAAAGACATAGTGGGATGGGATGATTACGTCTCCATTTATAGGGGTGGAATGGGGACAAGATCTCATTTGTTGTTTGGTTAAGAAGGGATCGGACGACTCTGTTTTCTTTTTGGTTCTAGGACATTAAAAGTGGAATGAGCCATTGACACGTAGGACCCACCATTCATCAGTTTTTTTTTCTTTTTCTTTTTTGTTCTTTTTCCTTCTTCCTTATCCTTTCTTCTTTGTTCTTCGAACACAAACCGCTCGCGACCCCGTGGCCGTCGAGCCACACGCCCGTGGCCATCGAGCTGCTCGCCCGCATGCCGCCGCCACCCGCCCAGCCGCTCGCGCCGCCGCCGCCAGCTTGCGACCTCGGGCCAGCATGCCGCCCGCTCACGACCATGGGCCTCGGGGCTAGAACTCGCCCACGCGCAGGCAAGCATGGAGCTCAGCCACGCACCGTTGGGGCAGCTCACCGGTTGCCCACGCGCGTCTCCTTCCTCCTTACGTGTGCTCACGAAGGCCGTCCCACGTCCCACTTCCCGTGACTCCGTCCGCTGGATTTTGAGGGACGAGAGTCAGCCGGATATGCTCCGAATATTCCAAGTGGGATGACTCTGCCCCTTCTCTGACTCCCATTCAAACAACCTCAGAACCAGGTCCATCCCATCCCATCCCACCGAATCCTTCCATCCGGACACTGCCTTATATAGTCCTTAATAATCCTACTGGCCTTGGGCTTGGGCTGTGACTTGGGCCAACGGACTTGATAGCCCATGCACATATTGATACGGTCCATCGCACTGCTTGCATGACAGATAACTCGTAGGAAATTAATCAGCCAGGATCCCAGTCAAATAGCATTGACAAATTGGCACATATCATGACATGAAAACACACATTTCAACTTCCACATGCATGAATTATTCCCTGTGAGTATTACAAAGAAAGAGAGAACCCTAATTTTGTTGTCCAAAATCGCCCATGCACAAGGGAGTACAATACCATTAAATGCAAAGCAAAAGTAGAAGTGCATCAAGCTAACTCAAATATTACATTACCATCCCTCCGTCAATTGTAAGCACCTGCGTGTAGCAAAGGGTTAACTGAGATGTTCAGAAACAAAACCCTGAAAAGTCAGGGGCATATACATTCGTAGTTTCACACACCTGTCCGGTCATATAGCTAGCTGCGGGGTTAAGGGCTAGGAACTCGACTAACCCTGCAACTTCCTCTGGTTGGCCATATCTCCCTGGAAGTAGCATAATAACGTGTAGCATTAGCGCTTAGCGGTGATAGTCTGACAGATGAATCATGTGCCAAAAAGAAAAGAAAAAAGGCCCAAAGCAATATGATAATATGCTATTTGCATATTCTGCCAAAATTAATGGATTATGGTTCTATAAAATGATGCTTGAGCCACTGTGTACAAACAAAGTTTGGATCTCAATTTTATATGCGATGAACTACCTAAATATGGATTCCAGTTCACGGCTTTGCTTTCTAATTTCTTACTACTCTTTTCTTACAGTGTTTCTAAAGATAAAAACAATGTTAACTCTTATTATCCTATGCTGGTAATTTGTAAGTTGGGGCCGCTTTTCATCTGTTAATAAATACGATACCAGGAATGAGCTTCCTTTCACGATCTATCAGAATGCTAATACCAGTAAGTAACTTTCATATTTGGAGTGTTACTTGACAAACAAAAGTAGCAAAAAGTCCCTGGCCAAGGGTGCACCTTACGATGCAATCCAGGGAACCAGATGATCAGACAGCTTAAGATGCATACCTAATGGAATGGTTGACAAGATTTTCTTCTCAAGCTCTTCTCCAAGTTCAGCAGTCATATCAGATGCAATGAACCCTGGTGCAATAGCATTCACCTGCATGAATATTCAGAAATGCATCAGAAGCCAGACTAGCCAAAGTTACAAGGGAGCTAACAATGAAAAGATAAAAGTTCAGACATTGATATTTCTGCTTGCATACTCCCTGGCAACCGTTTTCGTGAAACCAATCACCCCAGCCTTGGCTGCACTATAATTAGCTTGGCCAACATTGCCAGTAAGGCCAACGACAGATGCAATGTTGATAATTTTTCCCTGCATTTTAACATAAAAATACACACATTACAACACCTTTTTAGAATGTATACAAGACAAATACAAACATAACTCATGAGAACAAACTATCAGCCCATTACTGAGGCACGACTCAATAGTTATGCATTACCAATGTGAGTCACTGACTGGTCTAAATTCTTAAGGTTTTAATCCCTTTCAGTTATTCATAAACACAAGGTAAACAAACGATGCAAGAAGCCAGTAATTTCTTTGTGCTTCTGAAAGAAAGTTAATATATCCTGAGTCGTGACTGGAAACTGTGTAAGAGGAAGAGTTGCAACAGTTGTTTACTTATGAAGCATGAGTATTGCAAGAGTCCTGACTTAATTCTTATGGTGCTTTTCTAACTAATTTGCCAGCTACCTACCACCATCCATACATGCTTCTAATCCTAGGTTCCATTTGTACTTTCAAATCCTGAAAACCAGTTGTAAACAAATAAAATTAAAAGTTCTAGTCCAATTAGCATTCAGAAGAGATGTGCAGACCAATTTGAAGAGCAAACAGATTGTACCTTTTTCTTCTTCATCATTACTTTTGTTGCAGCCTGCAATGGATATGTTGCTGTAAGATGCATATAAATATAAATCATAAACAAAGAAAGATTGCAAACTTACCTGTGTACACAGGAAGACGCCTGTAAGATTCAGATCAATTACATCTTGCCACTGAGATTTCTTCATCCTCATCAATAATGTGTCTCGTGTAATCCCTAATAAGAAAATATTGTTTATTTGCCAAACAAAGTCAAACCAAACAGGGAGCTGGCAGTGTGCAATCTACCATGAGAACATACCTGCATTATTTACCAGCACATCTATTGTTCCCCATTTATCTAGAGCCTAATTCAATTAACACATGAATCATAAAACCATGGTAATAAAGATTGGTGTGTTTAAAAGTGAAATGGAACATTTCTTTTCTGTAAACAAAATACACTCACTGCTTTCATCATAGATTCTACATCAGCTTCTTTTGAAACATCTCCTCCAAAGGTGATAGCCTCACCACCAGATGCTTCAATCTGCAAAAAAGACAATGTAAGCATCTGACTGAGTACATGTTCAAGATGGAAAAGAAAAAAGATAATAAACTGCCATGTATTGCTCTCTAAAAATTTCTAGGCAGACAACTGTCACCAAGTTTCAAAGGATACTTAAATAACTAATTTGCCTTAATCGTACAAAAAGGTTAATTTTAATTAACTACATTCAGGAATCACCTTCCTATCGTTTTTTTGGTCTGCACTCCTTGCATTGTTGTTGTTACTATTCTACTAGTAAAAAAACAGTAACAATATACCAGCGAAACAACCAAAGATATTGCAGAATAAGAATTGACATCACATTTTTATTTGATTTATGAGATATATTAAAGAGGCCTATTTATTTGTTCTGATATTGCAGTGCCTCACAAATGGCAATGAGAATTAAGGACAGTGACATTATCACATCACTAATGATGATAGTGTATGATGTGAATTAGGTTAGAACTTAGAAGGTAAGCATTTGCCAGAGTGAGGGTGAACAGCGATGAGTTAAGTTAGAATGTGCGAAAGAGAGTTCTTGAGGCAGAGTAGAACTTGGACAGAGGATATCCTAGGCTGAGGGCGTATGTGAGAGACTACAGGGGAACCTTACTTTGATTTTTGATTATTCCTAGCTTAATGAAAAGTTGAAAACAGCTTCAATAAGAATTAATAGGCATCCCTAACAACCTAACCAACAAACACCATCTCTAAGCAGCTAACATGGTAAACCATGCAACAAACACAATGTCCATGTGGCTAACAAGCCAACCACATGCACTTATGCCTACTAAGTACTAACAATTTCTTAAATCTTAACTGATGCATCTAGTACAAACTAACTAAATATTGTGCCCGTCATCCAGTTGGAGTGTTGGACCAAGGCCCAGCCCACAACAATATATGAATTCCTTTATGGAGCCAACCATGAAAGAACATTTGAGTCTGATATAAGGATTGTACAATGCTGAGAATCAAGGAGAGCCATAGCAGCAGTGATATTAACTTGTAGTGAAAACCAAAGCAATTTACTAAAAACGGTTACAACAAATTGGTTATGCACCGCTTGATTGTCTCTATGTCTGCTTTCTAAAGAGTTTCAGAGAAACAAATAATACCAAACAAAGTAATTTGTGAATGGACATGCTCACCTCTTTGGAGACCTCTTCAGCCTCTTTCGAGGACCGGGCATAGTTTACCAGAACCTAAAAGTCAAGCAAGAGTCAAGTCCCTGAGATTAGATCAACATGTAATCACATCAGAGAGAAGACACTTTTTATCTGGAGGCAGAGATGCATTAGTCTGTATCTAGGCTTGTGCAGTGCAGTTTGCCCATGTTCGGTTGTCCTCAGATATGCAAGACTTGCATAGTGCTCAAAGAGAAAGCAGCTCCAATGCATCATTAGCTAATACGTCAGATTTGGTCATATCAGGCAACACAGATTTGCACAAACCGATGGGGCCACACAAAAATGAAATATTATCACCTCTCCTACCTCTACTAGAAACATGAGACTTATACTAAAATATGGAGGTGACTACATGCAACACAATAAAGCAGCCAAACACAATTTTACTAAAACACAGCTTGCCTATGCAGGACAACCAAACACCAAGACATTGCATACGTTTATGCTGACTTGGGTTGTGCTGCATAAGGTCTAATGGAGGCTAAGGCTAATGCAAGCAACAATCACAGCCTAAGTTGCTAACCTTGCATCCAGCTTTTCCAAGGGCTAGAGCAGTTGCCTTTCCAATCCCTCTAGAGGCACCTGTAACAACAACAACTGGAGCTTCCAGCTTGGTAGCATCTTTTACAACTGCTTGTTCAACAGCGGCAACATGGGTTTGCACACCTGCAGACAGAAGTTTGCTTAGCACTGACTACAAAGAAACAATTAGGTTTGTTTCCAGCTTGCCGTGACAGAAGTTTAAAGAGGATGCTACATTCTTTTTGACTCTTTCTGAAAGAAATGGTTCAACTATGTATTGGTAAAATCATGAATCTGTTAAGGTTAAGGAAAAAAGTTTTATAGAGATAGAACAAGTTTATAGAAACTCAAAAGCAAATCCATTGCATATAATAAAATGTAAATTTTCGACAAAGGCAATAATAAAACTAATCCGCCGTTTTAATGTTTGGTGCAACTGGATCTTTTACTTCAAATTAACATGATGAGCCTAGCTACCATCTGCAGGTTCAACATAACATGCCATTACAGCATAGTGAAGTACATCAATTTATGCTATGTGCTCGTTCAATTATTACTGTCTTCTACGTCTTACATGCGATGAATTCTAAGTGTCCAAAACTATTGCCAATGCTTTCAGCCACTGAGGGACCATGTTAAACCTGTATCCAGCACTAGGCAATTTCTTTCACAATTGAACTGGTAGACATACCCTAAAAGTCCGCTTAAATATTCAGCTATCTAGAATGAAATCCTACTCAGGTCTCATTTCTCTAGGTCAAGTTGTCAACAGCGTTGAATTCAGATGCATATCTCGCTGTCCAGCTAGATTCAACCTCACTGTTAAAGGGCGTACCCAGTGCAGAGAGCTCCCGCTCTGTCCGGGGTCTGGGGAAGGGTGTCAGTTGCAAGCCTTACCCTCGCCTGTGCAATGCGAGGAGACCGCGACTCGAACCCGGGACCTTCCGGTCACAGGCGGTAAGACTCTACCGCTTGCACCAGGCCCACCCTTCATTCAACCTCACTGTTAATCCAACTTAAACTGGAGCAGAATTGGGGATAATAAAAGAACAAAGAAAATAAACGTAAGTTTCTGAATGAACAAAATTTGACTCTCAGTATCAATCAATATAAAAGAATCATGCATAGACACAATTTCCAATTGGAGAAGTTAATAATAATCTACCTCCAAAAATTTAGTTATAGCATTTCACATATATGATATATCACATTTCTTATGTCAAGTAGCACAATATAAGCTCCACTAATATTCAATTACTTCCAATTGCAACTAACAGCCATTAATTACACCTACAATAGTTATCAATGTTTATAGAGATAATCAGCCAGTCCTCATCCTCTTAGTTCTCCCAACCACCAAACAATCTCAGCTTTTCCCATGACCACCACAAACATGTGCGAAGAAACCCTGGTGTTGCCACCACCAAGGTCACAATCCCTGCACATGGCTATCTGATCTCTACATGTGATGAAACAATGGCATTGGCCAGGTGTGGTAAGCAAGGCAAATAGAAGATCAACATAGGCATCACGGAGGAGATACTTGTGCCACACTTGAGATCATTGGTCACTGCAGTGAAGGCCAAGCACGCCAGTCAAGCACAATATTGACTGGGACAGATCATGATTAAACGCCCAAAACAGCTAAGACTAATGGTGTGGCATTAGGCTCAGCCCAACAGTAGTATCTCAACATGCAAGGGTAATATGATCCTTTTATTTATTCGAATCCCAATGCATAGACAATGAACTAGTAGGCTCTGCTACGACCAACACTCCTTACCAAATTGTATATAGAACAGGTATGAAACATGTTCCAAGTTCCAACTGAACAAAAGGTAATCTGAGTCAAACTTTTCAAGTTTAATTAACAAAATGTAACACTAATGAAATGGAAGCTACAAATTTCAAAAATAAAATGAACTGTTTAAGACTGTATAATACACACAACCTGACTAACTCCATCATGATGCTCCAATTACTACTTAGTAACGCAGGTATAACAAAACAGAAGTAATCCTGAACATGAGCTCGCTAATCCACATACTATGCAAAATTTCACCTAGCGAACATGGATCCTAGGCTGCATAAGCAACCAAGGAAGCGTTCCAGCTTACAAAATATGAAAAGCACATCATTTCGCTCGCCATGCTAGGTACAGAAGCTAGATCTCGGAACTCAACACCAACAAGACGACACTGAGCCGCAACACAGCACACCCTTGAACGAGATCAGCTCAGAGAGGGGCCCTCACCAGAGAACCCGCGGCCGGCCCGCAGCGTGGGCGAGGAGCGGGCGGCGCCTCCACCAAACGTGACGAACCCCCGGCTGGAGGCGGCGGCGGCCCCGGCGCGTGGGGCAGCCGGGGAGGAGACTGCTGCTGCTGCGGTGGCGGCGGCGGCGGCCATGAGAGAGCGTCGGGACGCGAAGGCGAAGAGGAGGCGGGAAGCCAGAGGGAGCAGTATGCTTTGGAGACGCAGGCGGAGTATTTGTAGCCGTGACGGAGCAGGGAAGCGGAGGAGACTATTGGGGGGCTGGGGCTTTGGAAGCTCCGCGAGGACGGCGCGGCGGGCGGAGCACACGAGGCGAGGAAGGGGACGGGGACGAAGGCGGGTCCGAACCCGGGGCTCCGCTCTTCGCCCAGTGGACCGAGCACGAGCAGGCCCACGGTCTGGCTTGGATCATGTCGCAGGATTTTTTTAGAAAGAAAAAAAAGTCCATTTTAAGTTTAGTTTTTCCCGCTCTTAACTTTTAAAACAGTTTATTTTACCTCCCCATCGGTTACACTTAGTTTTCAGAGCCGGTTTTGTCTTTTTCTTATTTATTTATTTATTTTAATTAAATATTAGAAAAATTATAGTAAATTATAGAAAAATCATAAAATAGAAAATCTAATGATGTTGGACTCCACCTGAGTAGATCTACACAGTACATATATAATATGTTATGCTATAGTACAAAGTTTTTGTTGTACCTTTACATCTATATTTTTCTGTAATTAATTCATAGCTGCAGTTTCTATGGTCTAATTATGGTGATATTTTTATGGTGGTCTACTTATTGTATGCTTTAAATGTACTAAAAATTTTATATTCGTTTCTATTTTTACACACTTTTAACTATTTTAAAACTATTTAACAAGCATAAAACTAAATAAATCTATAACTCAGTTATACATGATCCAATTAGTATAAATTTTTTACTAAAGTTTAATTATATAATAATTAGCTCACCATAAAAATTTTACCACAATTAGATCATAGAAACTACAGCTTTAAATTAATTATATAAAAGCGTACATCTAAAGCTACAACAAAAATTTTGTACTAAAGCATGTCATATTATATATTCAATGTGTAGATCTACTCATGTGAAGTCCAAGAAAATTGGATTTTCCATTTTATGATTTTTCTGTGATTTACTATGATTTTTTTAAAAATTCAGTCGAAATAAATTAAAAAAAAGACAAAACCGCCTTTGAAAACCACCTATAACCGGGTCAGTGAGATAAAATGAACAGTTTTAAAAGTTGAGGGAGCTGGTTTGCCCGGTTTTGAAATTCAGAGAGAAAAACTAAACTTTGAGGATAGTTTAGAGATAAAATGGACTTTTCCTTTCAGAAACTACTACTTGTATAGCTTAGATGAAAGACCTGTTTAGCATAGCTCTTTCAGAGCGGCTGCTTCACTATAAAGCTGCTCTACGGTGGATCTAAGCTTCCATAAAACCGTTTGATAGAGCTGCAGCTACAAAATAGACTCATATATGTAATTACTCAAACATAAATCCGCGCTAAAATGAAAAAAAAACACATTTTCTTCCTCCTGTGCGGCACAAGGCTGGGCTCTGCGTTGCCTGCCATGGCTGGTCTCCCATGCCGCGGGACGACGTGGGTGACCTGGGCATCTCTTATGCGCATCCCGAGCGGCTGCTCGTGGATTGGTTCGTGCACCAGGTCGAACTCCCAGAGATGCCGCGGGCAATCAGCAGGGGAGGCTGGGCCACGGCGAGGCACGCGCCGACGGCAGGGCTGGGCAATGGCGAGGTGCACGCCAACGCGAGGCTGGGCCATGGCGCCACGCAGCATGGGCTGGGCTGGGTCACGGCGGGCTGCACAGTGGCAGCAAGGGGAGCGCCGATGGCGGAGTGCTTGTCGGGTAGTGGGGCCGAAGCTAGTGCGACGGGCGGCCAGGAAGAGGTCGCAACGAGAAACAGAGGCAGCGAGAGGGAAAGAAAAATTAGATCGAACCGGTATTTTTGTGTAACGATAGACAGTGGTAGGTATTTTCATCAACTCTACGAAATTAGTGTTTTTTGAGCACCCCTGAGGTGTTCTATGGATTTAGTGGATCTGCCAAATACCTTGTAAAAAGCATGTTTGAGACAGCTCCGTGGCTGGCGGCACAGCCTCCCTTGGTCGCGGTCGCTGCTGGCCTGGCTGCGATAGGATGGCGCCTGCAGGGATGACGATAAGTGCGTGGAGAAATTTCCTTTCTTTTTTTTCCATAGACATCGACACTTAGGTCCACCACAAGGGCAAAAAAAGGTCATTCTACCAAAACCTCAGTTTCGTGGATTTAGAACTACTATATAGGTGGATGCCAAATCCACTGATGGAGCTACTCCTTGCGGAATCCCGATCCATATTCACTTTTTCAGTGGTGAAGCTATCTTAAACGGGACCTAAGTTTGAGGAATACTCTTTCCATAAAAAAACATAATTCTTATTGTCGATGAGTCAAATAATTTAAAATTTGATCAAATCTTATAAAAAAGAATTAATTTCTATAATACCAAATACTACCATTGATTGGTTATGTAATACGTTTTTATATTTTTATAATATTTATTTTGAGATATAAATATTTATACTATTTTTTTATAAATTTAGTTAAACTTAAGAAAGTTTGATTCGCTCAACAAACCTGAACTGTGTTCCTTCTAGACGTAGGAAGTAATGTTACCAGAAAAGTGCCCGTTCATTACATCTGACAACGTTCGAAAATCTAAGGCCCCGTTCGCGTGCTCTTAAGTCCGGCTTGATCCGCTTCTTTTTTTTATCCGAAACAGTATTTTCCTCTCACAAATTTCTCCAGATTCATCCAAAACCATCCAGATTCCTCAAAGCGAACGGGACCTAAATCCAACCAACGTCTATGAGGTAATGCAGAATCCATCCACCATCTATGTGGTAGTATAGATCAATATCGATTTTATTCTTCACATCTAAATTGTTTTTTTCTTCACTTCTATCCAAATGCTAGTGTTCTTAGTGTTAGAAAAACTATAGATAAACTGGATACTACCTCGCACGTTGCTACGAGAATTTTATAGTGCTACGTAGAACAAAATTATTGCACGTAAAAAGCATCAAGCTACAAATCCGTGTGACCAATGAAATCAACTTGCTCAGGCAAGCAAATGTTTGGTTTAATCATTATACAGATTGTGCAGCCCAAGCATCTTGGCAAGTAATTAGATTTTGAAACTTGAAAGATTGACGAGGATGCAAAGCCAGCAAATAATATTCAATTGAAAAAGAAAATAAACAATTTTTAATCCGTACTTTATTGCAGGGTTCGGCGAAAACTGTGGTTGTACTTTATTAAAAACGGAGAGCCTAGCGCCTGAACGCTCATGCTTGCTCCACCCCATCTCGGATTCGCGCGCCACCCACGCCGACATCGTTTCATGCGTGCATGCGGGACCGCCTCACACTGCACGGATGACTTGCCCCCTACCCCCGCTCAATCCCCGTGCGGACGCACCGGGCGTAGATCACCTCCACTGTGTCGGGCTCCTCTGCTAAGGAATCGTGTGGGCCTCTTCCACATTGGCACCGCATGGTCTGTGCCTCCTTACACCGCTCGCGGCGGACTGCGCCTCCTCCCCGCATGGGTGGCCATGGCCTGGCCCTGACGCCCTCGTCAACACCAACTCTGGTGGTCTGCAATTATAACATGAAACACTTGGTGCAACATATGACTGAGATGAAATATTTAGAACATAAACTTGCAACATATGTGTATAGCCACTTGTCGGTGTTTGATGACTAGCAACTCGTCACGGGGTTACCCGGGACGATGGTTGGTGGGCTTCGACGTACGCTGAACTCGGCGAAAACACAAAGAGACAACGATTTATACTGGTTCAGGTCGCGATGCGCGTAATACCTTAGTCTAGTACGGCGTGAGGCCTTTTGCATTAGATTGTTTGTATGATTGTGTGTAAAGGGGGTGCACCGTACCTCTCTTTATATAGGGCGAAGGGTAGGGGCATGTATCTAGTCCTAGTTGGTTACAATGGAAGAGTCCTAATCCTATTACAGAATCTAGCTTTCTTAGTAAGCCAACTAAGTTGATCTTGAATAGCTTGAAGTCCACGCCACCTTGCATCGTGTCCTCTAGCAGATCGTGAGCTAGCCCAGGGCCCAGCCGAGTAGTTGACCCTATGGGGAACCCCTAGGACCCTGGTCCGTCAAGTCCCCGAGCGTTTCATGGTTGAACTTGGAAGCCTTCTTGTTCCTCTAGGTCTTGCCAAGTAGAAACAAGTGTTGTCCGAGTGCTTTCTTGAGTGAAGTCATGACTCTTGAAGTCAATATGCGTCACCTCTAGGTGAAGCATATATGCTTAGTCCATGAGCCTCTTATTGTTTGGAATAAAGAGTTAGAGGGTCCAAAAGAAAAAATATCCGTTGAGGATATGTATCCCGCAGCCCCCGAACCTATGTCTGAGTACTTGTACTTGAGACAAGGATCTAAAAAGAATATACTCAAGGATGCAAGTGTAGTTGTAGTAGTCCGACTACTTGTCAGCAAGCAAGTTAGACTATCAGAATCACATGCGAAGCAGTAACTGCTGGCTGGTAGATGCGTAGAATATTCGGTCGAATGTGCCATTAATAATGTCGTTGAGCGTACTTCTGCTTTACATGTGCCAAAATAAGGCTGTCCGGCGCACTGCAAAGGTGTAGTGGGGTGCACGGTACCCTTGTAGTGCGGCATGTGAGCCTGTACTTATGTCAGGGGTTATTTGTTGTGTACTCCATGGACGTAGTCCATATGCATGCACCACCCTTGAGCTTATAAAACCCCACCTGGCGAGCACTTGCACTTCAGTTGTAGAAGAGGTAAAGTAGCTCTGTGTTTGTAGCTTGCAAATATGGTGGTTAGTGAAGTAGACCAGTGTCGTGGGGTCATAACAACAACAAGCATAGTTATTCGAGTCGGTGTTAGAGTACTGGTCTCCGGTCGCTCGGGTGGACTCAAGAACATAAAAATCATAGAGAGAACACAACGGTTTATCCTGGTTCAGGCCAATCGATGCCCTACATCTACTAGCTGATGATCCTTATACTTAAATGCACCCAAAATCAAGGAGTTACAATAGAGTGTAGAGGGAGATTTGGTAGGGGGTTAGCTTAGGCTAATCCTAAGGTTGCCTCGCCGCCGGTAGAGTCTTCCCCTCGTCAGAGAGGAGGAAGACGACAAGATGCGGTGGAGGAGCTCTCAGTGCCCCTCTCTCGGTTGCTCTGCTCTCGGTGCTGAGCAAGAGCGGATGGAATGGAATCTCTTGGGTTCCTCTCCTCCTTCCTCCCCCTTCTAGGTACGACCTTATCCCTTATATAATGAGATAGGTCGGGTACATGGTGGTTTGGAGAGATGAGTCTATGGTCTACATGCGCCGCAGTCTAGGAGGGTCTTGCAGTAGCGCTCTGTGGACCGTGGTGGTGTCATGGAGCAGAAAGAAGCCTTGGGTGCCATTCAGTTGCTCTGTTCTAACACTTTGCGTGTCAGGCCATGTCGGCTTGGATCGGCCTCCCCCAGGTGAACCTTCTGGAGTCTTCTTGGTAGCGAAGGAGATTGGCTCTAGGGGCTAACGTGTAGGCCCGGGAGCCACCCAGCTCCTAGAGGCCACGAGAAGCTTGTCTTCTTGTGTCATGCCCCGCGTGTGACCCTATCATGGAAGTGACCGGCAAGGCCATGCCCGGAGCGCGGTGTTTGGGAGCCCCCGAGCCTCGATGGCTCGAGGCTGGCATCGTAGGCCGGGTAGGAGCCAAGGCCTGAGCTCTGGTGTGTCGTCGATCAGGAGCCTGAGGCCCAGGTGAGCCCCCGAGCCCTGTGCGGGGGCTGCATCGTGCATAGGTTCGGTCAGGTTTCTTCGTCAAAGGGGGCACGCGAGCGTGCCTGATGGGTATAGCCCCTGAGCCCCTAGGTGATCCTAGAGGGGTCGGTCGTGGGGTCCTTCAATCGGGAACCATTGACCCCGAGGCTTAACATACCCATATGTTAGGATCTTGTCAACCAGCCCCTGGGAATAGTCGGCGTGCGTAGTAAAGGTTTGTAGCGACTAGAAGAATTCTTGTGATGAGGATTAGAAGTAGGCTAATCCCGTAGTTGTGCATAGTAGAGTAGCCTGGAGCTGCAGCTAGAAGAATTCTTATGACGGCTAGTAGAGTGGCACATCCAGCAGTCCTAGGTTAGTTTTTCGAGCATGCCTATCAACGTATGTCCTTGAAGGGTTGCATTCTGGCCTGAGTGAGTTCAGACGATTATGGCTAGGTGGCAAGATGTGCCTTGGCTCATCCTACATACTAGCCGCCAATATGTTGTCGGCTGTAACAGCTATGCTTCCTAGGGTAATCGGGCAACAAATGTTCGTAGTCCTTCTGACTACTCAAGGTTTTAGGCTAGGGCACACTACACTTCTGTAACATACCCAGATGTACTACTCGTTTGTGCTTGAATCCAGGTGCACTGGGTATGAAAATGCCTACTGAGAAGCACTTAGAGTATGAGTACTCGGTCATAACCGAGTAGGTTTTGTACTTGTAATCTGCCAAAAAATCTTGTATCTAATGCTTGTTGTGTTGAATAAAGCTTCAAATATGATGTTGCCTTCGTAGCACTGTGATATGAATGTTGTATGAAGGTGAGAACGTGTAACTATCAAACTGGACGACAAACCGCGTGAACGGTGTGAAACTGTTAAGTCTGTGAGTGGGGAGCCTAAGAGTCATCTGGACTGTAACATCAACTCCGTAATGACGCTTTATCCCATTCACACTATGGCGTCAGAAGGAACGAAGGGTTTTAACCGTACTTATAAATAACCCTTAGGGTAATACTAAGATTCACCCTTTGCTCAAGCTACCGCCATCATCTTTCTCCCTTTCTCCAAAACCCTAGCCGTCACCAAGTTGAATGCGAGTGAAGCGACTGGTAGGCTTCTGCAAGATGGTGAAGTCGAAAAAAAATCCATCGCAGCTAATCCCACCAAGAAAGGAGGCAAAAAGTAGGCGCATGTAGCAAATCCATTTGAAGCAGAGATGCGGATCTGGGAAGAGACGACAGTGAAGGAAGCCGCCTTGGAGAAGCTGCATCAGGTTGGTTTTCTGCCAGATCAGGATCTATGGGAGTGGAGAGCCCTAGGTAATCATCACGTTCTAGCTCTTGAAGAGGGTGAGATAGTTGTTGGCGGTCCTTGACTCTAATTTCTAACCACCAACATTCACATAAAAATATTCAAATGAACACCAAACTTAGAACTAGGGCTTATAACTAACAAAGTTCCATAAGTTTTGGTGATTCTTCATTTACAGGAGGACATATCAGAATAACAAAGAAAATATGCCTAAAAGTATACAAGAAACACATCTGACATGAGCCCAGGGGAGAAGGCCCACTTACCAGGCAAATCAAGGGCCATCATGTGGAGAAAAATGCCCAAAACCTAAAGCCAACATGCTCCAAATTGCACCAAACTTTGTAGGAGTGGCCCATGCAGTCATAGAGGCCTACACAACAAAGATTGGGCCGAGACGACACCTCTAGGGTGCGGCCACACCCCTACAGGCGCGTCTTGAGCCCATCTACGTCGGTTCCCAGGCCTAGAGGTCCAAAAGGACACTTGAGCCACCACATCACACTGGGGATACTCCGCTGCCGCCACCGCCGCAAGTCCAACAGGCACAGATTTATTTCCACTTGCAGGGATACATCCAATATATAAGTCAATCTGTCCACAAGAGGACATATACTACTATTAGGACTCCAAAGACATGTCAGCACAACCAGGCGTCTAGCACAATGGTGAAGACGGTCTATTCCTTGCTTTGGATCCTGGGTTCGACTCCTAGATCCATTATTTCTTTAGTTTGAATTTATTAAACCCTGGTGGCAACAAGTGACACACAAGCCATCGGGTCCCATAAATCGGATGGAGATGGAAAAATGTCCCATAGGTACACGTGACAGATAAGTCATTGGGTCCCAAAGGTCGGATGGTCCCATAGGTACACGTGACATGCAAACCGTCGGGTCCCACAGGTCGGATGGAGATGGAGAACGGTTCCATAGGTACACGTGACATGTAAGCTGTCGAGCCCCACTAGTCGAATGGAGAAGGGACCCATAGGTACATGTCGGATGGAGAAAGGACCGAGTGAAGACTTCTATGATGAATTGCAAGCGTCACGGATGAGTAACTACAGGTCTTATAGGTACACGTCGGATGGAGAATGGTCCCACCGGTACATGTCGCATGGAGAAAGGACCGAGCGGGAGACTTTATGATGAATTACAAGTGTCATGGATGAATAACTACTGGTCCCACAGGCACATGTCGGATGGAGAAAGGATAGTGTGGAGATTTATGATAGAGTGTTGTTCATTATAGATCAAAAACTTCATCCTAGATGTGTAATTAGTTCAATGACTAAGCCTTGGTCATCACAGTTCTAAAGAGGATCGTCATAGATGAGTCACGCGAGTGATCTGTGTCGAAACCCTATACTCTTCTATGGCATTTTTTTGTGACGATGCCTGATTTCATCATAGATAGGGAGGGTTGAAGGATCGTCACCACTAATCTATGACGAAACGAGAAAATTCATCATAAAAAACGATCTTCTATGACGGTTTCAGAATCGTCACTAAGATTTTTATCATAGAAGTGAATATTTCTACTAGTGTATGGAGGTTTCAAGTCCATCCCTAGTAACGGCACCAGAAATGCCTATTGGTATTTCTTAGCACCATCACTAAGATTGAGTAAACCTTAGCGACGCCGCCAAGAAACACCAACTACGATAGTTCTTAATGATTACAGAAAATATACGCAAGCGTATGGATCTATCGTTGTAGCATTTCATCCGGAAGTATTCAGGGCATCGTTGTTTATATTTTCCCAAAGGAGGTCAAGGTATAAGAGTCTAGCATGGATATGAACAAGACTACATACTTGCATAGTAAACCAATAGTTCATGACAGGGGTAAAAATGGTATTTCAAGGATAGTAGACACACATCTGAGCTAACCTCAAGGATAAAAGGAAAATAAAGAATAAAAGAATATTCCTAAGTGGAGCCAGCATGGTCAAATATAGCCGTGCAAAGAACAGTCAATAATCATACAAGTTATATGATTAGAGTTAGAACTAAGTGTAATATGGATGGGAAGATCTCTGAACACTGGTCTGCTAGCAAGCTAGGGAGACTTTAAGACTCCTACACGATACCCGAACATGGGGGATTATAAGGGGCGGACAGGGCTATCACCACCTACTGCCTACCCCTCAACCGGGGGGCACTGTCATATCCGAAGGTTCCCGTGCACCCGAGCACCATGCCTGTGTACAAAGAAACTACCCATATCCCACCGTGACTCTGACCTTAAGGATCGACAAGCATAGGACATGGGCAAACCTGAAGGAATGACGAATCGCGACCTCAACCTAGCTCTACTTCTACTTATACAAGTCATATGAATGGTTAAGCATAAAGTTGAACATGTTAAGATCATAACATATAAACTATATGCTAGTTCATATGTCAAGATTATAACATGAAAACTATAGTCTAGTTCACATGCACTACTATAGTGAAGATATGAGAACAAGGCTATAGAAGAACTCTTCATAGTATTCATACCAAAGTTGCTATTCTTCCAAGAAGCCAAGCTCTCCAAGGTAGTTTTGCAAGCTCCAAACTACTACTAAAAACTAAAAGAGTATAAGTAGAGAAGTGAGGTGTGTAGCTCCAAATGTTGGTGTGTGTCTGGAGAGAGCTCCACCCCTTTTTTATACTGCAACATGGTCAGTTTGGTGTGGGAAAAATAGGAAACCAGCCAAAACCACCTCAGCATGCCGCCATGCAACCATCGTAGGAGGCTAGGCCCGGGCCGTGCTACCTAGGGTGCGGCCGCACCCTAGCTGGCTCGCCTAGCCACAGCCTTTGCCAGGTGGGCTAGTGGTTGGGCCTAGGCCCCTACCACATCAGTGCTTAGCTCAGGTTTGGTCGTGAAGGTGGGCTTCTCCATTTATTCCATTGCGCACTTCTGCTTTACGTTTTCTGTTTTCTGCCTTTTGTTCATTTTCCTATGTATTTGGTGCATATGTCCTGCAAAACACTAAGTATCCAATACATGTGGAAATATTAATAGTAAATGCATTTATGTTGAAAGTTTATTTATTTCTCCCGATTTGGATATTAACTGACAGTCAAAATTTGTCGTTTAAGGACTGCCAACAGAGGGCTTGACTCCTTAGAGAGAGATTTTGGTATGAATAAGATGAATCATTTCTCCAAAGTCTTATTCCTTACTTATCATTATAGTCATACTTATGAACTAGAGTACAGTCTTTATGTAATGATCTTGGCATATGAACAAGCATATAGTTTCTATGTTATAAAATTAGCATATATGACTTTATGCTTAATTATCCCTATAACTTATATGATTGAAAATAGAGCTAAGTTGAGGTGGCAGTTCATCGTGCCTTTGGGTGTGCCCATGTCCTATGCTTGTCGAACCGTAGGGTCGGAGTCTGGGGGGATGTGGGTAGTTTCTCTGTACACGAGTGTGATGCTCGGGTATGTGGAAATAGGTGAATACATTTCCTACTCCATGGTTGAGGGGTAGGCGGCAGGTGGTAACAGCCCTGTCCGTCCCTTTTAATCCCCCACGTTCTGTCCGTCCCTTTTAATCCCCCATGTTCATTTAGGGTGTAGGAGTCTAAATTGTCACATTAGGTTGCTGGCAAACAAGTACTCGGTGACCTCCCGATTTGTCTTGCACTTAGATCTAACTTTGATTATGTAATTTGTATGACTATCAACTATTCTTTGAATTATTATATTAGAACAAGCCCTCTCTACTTAGGAATATTCTTTTATTCTTTATTTCTATTTTATCTTTGAAATTGATCCAAGCGTGTGTCCACTATCTTAATCCATAGCATATTTACCCCTATTATGAGCATTGGTTCACTTTACTAGCATGTTAACTTGTTCATATCCATACTAGAGACTTAATCAATATGGCTTCCTTTCGAAAAATATAAATAACGATACCCTGAATACTTCTGGGTGAAATGCTACAATGATAGATCATGCGCTTGCGGATAATATCTAAAATTCTTAAGGAACTATCAAGCTTTTCCTGGTGACATTGCTAATTACTAGTAATGTTGTTAAGAAATACCAACAGACACTTGGGACGGTTGATCAGGAGAATGATCAACCCGAGGTAGAAACCAATAACTCTAGGGTAGCACCATGCAATCCCCTGCCAAACTCTCTCTCAATTCCTCTTTTGTAAACTCCCGATTGGCCATTCCTAACATGAAGAACACCATACTACTGGATGTAGGGTTGAGAGGCCCGTACCACGATAAACTGATTGTGTCCTTTACATGTTTTGAGTGTCCGAGCCACCAAAGACCGACACATCAACCTCCAATGAACAAACTTGATGCTTGCCGTGGTTCTGAACCCGCAACACTTAGGATATAAATGGTGTCACATTTTTCAAGTTAATAGTTGGAATAAATTCACATACTGTCTACCCAATGTCATTTCAGTAACATGTGTTTATTTTGAGTCATCTAGCCATTTAACCTGGTGTATACTAGAGATATATGTGATTTGATAAAAAAATGCATATATCTCAAAGGTGACCAGATCCTTGTGCTTGTCTTAAATAATTGTGCACATGTTGATTTTAATGGCTCTTTTGTAGAGCAATTATTTTAAGTAGACTGCATATATGAAATACAAGAAGAAACAAAATAAGGATGACACAAAACATGGATCAGAAGTTAGGAAAATGATGTTGGATGGTTTGGCACTAGAATAAGTAGCCTAGGCCAGTTTCAGAACCAACCCAGGCCGGTTTTTGTAGGGAAAATCAACCAAATTGCAAAATATGAAGAATTGGATCTATTCAAGTTGTATTTCTTCATATGTGGCTTATATATGATCCATCTGACTTATTAGCTATGAGTCTCACTTCACGGGTTCAATTCTTGTCAATACTCCTTATTTTAGCAAAGGTATAAAATGAGTCTCTCAAGTTAAGAAATTGACAGTGCATTGAACAAGTAATCCAAATACTTGGTGCACTCATTGAGGGGGGAGCTTATCAAATGCCTCATGCCATGTGGACTAACCTTTTTCATCTGAGTGAGCTTGTAGCCTAATTTGGAAAAGGACGTTCTATTTCAAGTGTGGCACAAATATTTGATTATCGAGTTGATACTTAGACCTATTGCAGGATATGTGCACATTGATGATTTTGGGAGCAAGTCATGAATGTTTGACACACTTAAGTTGTATCTATGAATTCAAGTATCATTATATCACTGTGTGAGTAATTCTTGGCACTGCTAAATTTAAATTTTATCATTATTGCCATGACCTAGACATAGAGTAAACTCTCAAGTTCTTAAATGAATAATGTGCTATAGGAGAAATTTAAATACCCAAAGCACATCTCAAGGGGAAACTCAGTCTATGGCTAGTGTTGTGACCCTAATCATTTTTAAGTGATTTGTGTTGCCTCATTAAATAAGAAAGTGTTTCTGAAATAGAGTGTGATATTTGACATACAAAGTTCATCAATCCAATACTGTGTAATGTATTCTCTCTCAAGTTAATTTGGATTGATTTATCCATGCATGTTTAGCCACTCACCAAAATATGACATAAATCTACCCTTGATTTAAATGACCGATCATGCATACACTTTCATTTCACTCAAAAGGGTGTTCATGATATTTTGAGGGAGATTCAATCTATATTGTGAGGTTTCTTAGGCCTTGTTTGATCCATAGTACTAATAAATAGTTGACTATTTTTTACTCCCTCCGTATTCAGAAATCATGTCATTTTAGGGGGTGGAGTGGTTTTCACTAATGAAGTCGTTCTGGGCGCATGGAGAGAGTTTTGGACGGGATTACCCCCACTTTTTCGTATCCTGGCCCATCACGGCGTCGCCCAGTCCCGAGGATACATTTAATTGCGCCTCCTCGCTTGCCGTCATCCCTTGCTTCGCTCGCGCCGCGCATCAGAGAGAGAGTCCGTCGCTTGTCTCTATGGAGAGAGAGAGCTCGCTCGTGCTGCGCATGGAGGCCACGAAGCGACGCATGGAGGCCATCGCGCCGTAGGACATCGCGGCGGAGGACGTCATGGCGGTCCGTCGATCTACGCCGCAGGACGTCGTGCCACCGGAGTCCGTCGAGCTGTGCCGCAGGACGTCGCTGGCCGCGGCGGAGGAGTCGGAGGATGACGGGTCGGAGATGCAGGAGCCTCCAAGGAGGACGAGGAGGTGGGCTCTCATAGCCGGAGGATGAGTCGTCCATGTCCATGGCTCCTCGGAAAGGGAACAGTAGCAATGCGGGGTGCGCACATGAAAAAGAAAGGAGATGCAAAGATAGAGTACTACTGTATTTGTTCGATCAAGATTAAATGTTCCTCCATGAACCAAGCTTCTCCAAAGCGACGAGAGAATAATATTGAAATTTTGAAAGGCCTGTTCATGAAATTAAATTCAGTTATAATGATATACTACTACTCATAAAATTAGACTGAGTTGAAACTAGAAAAGAAAATGTACTTGCAGAGAGTGTACATGTTGAACGCTCAGAATAAGGCCATCAACGCTTTTTGCATCTTTCTTAATTTCAATAGCTTGGATAGCACGAGATATACCCAGATCTACGATATCAAACTTTGGTGAATTTGATGGTTGAAAAATGACCCTAATGTCGAAACAATCTTCTTTACCAGCTTCAAGGAACTGTGGATCATCATGTTCTACTCTAATATGAGAAGGTGCATTATCTTGCAGAATGTAGATAGGCTTGTCGACATCTTCTAGTGGCCCATCTAGCTCGAATAGCTGGAAGAACACTAGAAATCATGAATTCTCTAATTACATCTCTTCTAATTGTTGCTATCGGCTTCGCTTCAATTGTCCCAGCTGGCCGGTTAACACTACTCCTCTTAGCATGCTCAAAAGTAACTAGAGCAAAGCATCCTATCTTTCAGTTAAAAATACACACTCCCCCCTCATCGAATCATGGTCGAGCAGTCACACATAAAAACATTATTTTAGGAATCTTGCTCTTGGAAGAACCTAAGGTCAATATTCTAGTAAGAACATAAGAACACCATTCCTCATCTTGCGTCAAATCCAAAGCAGCAAACGCTTCATTGTCATCTAGTAGAGTGGCATAAGAACATGTACACTTAGAAACAGTACAAGTACTTACCATTGGGATCCAATCCAGCAAAGAATTCATCCATGTGTTGGGACAGTTGCACGACAAATGAACAAGAGGAGCTGGCTTAGTGTTGTGTTGCATACTAGTACTGCTTGCGCTGTGGCGTTTAAATAGGCAAGTGACCCAAACGAACTGGCGCAAAAATCACGTGCCAGCGAACGGAGTGATCCGCGCCAAGGGAAAAAATCATGCCAAAAAATCGTGCCAACAGTCCCATGCAGCGGCCAACGCTAAAAATGGCAACGGGTAAAATCCGTGCGGGTATAGAAATCACAAACCTGCACTCGCGACAATATATCTGTGCCCGCGTCCGCCACCCGCCACGGGCAGCACTATGCGCCCGCGCCCGCTATCCGCGGGCATGTTTTGCCCGCGGGCATGCCCGCATACCCGCTCGAAGTATAAATAGATGACATTTAACATGACAGCTAACACAGAATGACAAAAGTATAAATATATCATAACGTTCAATTATTCATCACACGTTCATAATCTCAATTCATCACAATCATAAATCATGCAACACAGTTCAATAGTTCACCACGGTCCACACATTCAACAATACAGTACTGGCCTACCATACAAGTACACATTGTTCAACTGCAAAGTCTTCCAAGTGATACAAATAAACAAGACATGAACAAGTAATTAGTCGGAATCCGCTCTAGTGATGCAAGATTCATCTTTCAGATCTTCTTCATTGTCTTCAAGGCATGACCAAAAGCTATTGAACCTTCCATCACCCTCATCTACATTCAAGTTCAAAGTCCATCAACACGCACTTTTTCAAAGTCATTCCAGACTACAGAGGTGAGCTTTCTCTTTGAAGGCCGCCCACCATCATCCGAGTCCTCCTCCCCCTCTGATACGTTCACAACATCCACGGCTTTGTCCTCCTCAGTACCAACTGCAGCAGTTGCACGGGAGGTTTGCACTTGGGAGCTACCAGGGGTCGCCATTCTAGCCAAACAAAGCCATGATGTTTCATATTGTTATTTTCAGAAGTTAGTTTTGTAACAAGCGAAAAGGTTTATAATCATGAATCCAATACCATCAAAGATGTCATCACAGATGATCAGTTAACTTTTTGTTGCAAAGATCTCTAGTTAGGTGTATTCATCCCAATCTAAAATGCTCGAGACAACTCAAGTTCTAGCACTTCTTGTTCATTTGTCTTTGCCTAAGGTGAACCCTCCAGTCAAATGTCTTGCTGCAAACTCTCAGTCAGCCAGAGCAGCGCATGTCAGGAGCTGTGCACATTGCAGTTATCATTTTCAGAAAAGGAGTTACAATATGATATCTCTTTTCTCCATAGTTGGGAGCATTTTATGTATATTACACTACTGTAAACGCGTGCTTTGCCGAGAGCCTGAGGATTTGCCGAGGGCCAAATCTCGGGCACTCGGCAAAGACGCTCTTTGTCGAGGGCCAAACACAAGAGCCCTCGACAAAGAACGGCCCTCGGCAAAGAGGCCTTTGCCGAGGGTACGACCCTCGGCAAAAATAGGCCCTCGGCAAATCAAATCTTTGCCGAGGGCCGAGGCCCTCAGCAAAGATGTCCTCGGCAAATTAGGCCCGTTGGGTCACGGCGGCCATTTCCCGTCAAGCTTTGCCGAGGGCCACCCGTTAGGCCCTCGGCAAAGGTTTTTTTTCCTGTGCAACCAGGTTATTCGACAATTTTTTTTAAGTCTTTGTCGAGGACCCTAGACCACGCCCTCGGCAAAGATTTTTTTAAAACCAGTTTTTCGGCCATTTTTTTTTATAAATCGCCTTTGCCGAGGGCCCGAGGCTAGGCCCTCGGCAAAGAAGCCCAGCCCTCGGCCAAGATTTTTTATTTTTTTTTTAAATTCTTTGCCAAGGGCCCAGATCCACGGCCCTCGGCAAAGATTTTTTTATTTTATTTTTTAAATTCTTTGCCGAGGGCCCAGATCCACGGCCCTCGGCAAAGATTTTTTATTTTTTTTTAAAAAAAATTCTTTGCCGAGGGCCACGGGGCAGGCCCTCGGCAAAGAGCCCTCAGCAATTTTTTTTTGGGTTTTTTAGCCCAGTTTTTTTGTGGTGCTACAATACATTGTTTTGAACTCAATTTTAAAATTTAGGCTAATTTTGATTTTGTTTTGTATATTTCCTTAATTTATTTCGATTCTTTGATTTTTTTCGAATATGTCAAATTTGAACTGCAGGTGCATGGAATATTGCAATGTAGTGTTTCGAAAAATATTATTCATGTTAATTGGTGCATGTTGAGTCCCTATCCACGACCCCGCATCAAATTTTCATGCATCTTGTTCGCGTAACATGACGACCAACTTGCCGGAAAAGTGTTTTAAAATTATATAAAATCCATATGAAGTCCGAAAATCACGAAACTTGGCGAGATGCCATGTTATCGCATGTGTAGGCTGTGGTAAAAATTTGAGAAGGCTTCGAGCGAGTTGCAACGTCGGATGCCTGAAACCCACATGTGGAGATGTCTGGGTTTCAGGCATCCGATGTCAGAACTTGCTCGAAACCTTCTCAATTTTTTACCACAGCCTACACATGCGATAACATGACACCTCAACAAGTTTCGTGAATTTTCGGACTTCGTATGGATTTTATATAATTTTAAAATACTTTTCCGGCAAGTCGGTCGTCATGTTACGTGAAGAAGATGCGCGAAATTTGATACGAGTTCATGGATAGGGACTCAACATGCACCAATTAACATGAATAACATTTTTTGAAACACTACATTGCAATATTCCATGCACCTGCAGTTCAAATTTAACATATTCAAAAAAAATCAAAGAATCAAAATAAATTAAGAAAATATATAAAAAAAGTCAAAATTGACCCAAATTTTAAAATTGAGTTCAAAACAATATGTATTGTAGCACAAAAAAACTAGGCTAAAAATTTTTTTTTTTACCGAGTGCCTAGCCTGGCCCTCGGTAAAGGGCCGTCTCGGCCCTCGGTAAAGAAAATTTTGGCCGGGAAAACTACCGCGCTGTGGCTCCAAATTTTTTTCCAAAATGTCAACCAGACACATCCACTCTCTCTCCACCTTATCTTCAGAACGGATCCTCTTCCCCCATCCCTCCGCTAGTCCACCATCTCCGCTCGGGGGCGAACAGCCTTGAGCTCGTGCCTCGCCGGCGCTCCGCTCGGGGGCACAGCCTTGAGCGCGTGCCTCGCCGGCGCTCTGCTCGGGGGCACACCCTTGAGCCCGTGCCTCGCCGGCTCCGGTTGGGCCTCGGCGCTCTCCCCAGATCCGTCGTCCCCAGATCAAAGCTCTCGCTTCGCCATTGCCTGCACCAGTGCATACATTCCTCCAGTCACCCCACCGCAAAATCTTTGCGCCGCCACACACGCCCAAATCAACCTCGTGCTGCAAACTCCCGCCCACCTGACGTGCATCTGTTCAATAAGGTCAGCAGCCTTCCCCAATTTTTCTATTCCCCAATCTCTCTATTCTGCAGTTAGTAGCACCCGTGGGGTAGGAGTCGTCGTCTGCTTCAGGAGTTAGGCCGGGAGCGGCACCAGGGCGGCCAGGGGCGCCGGCGAGAACCAGATCCCGCGCTGGCTGCTTTGGGCACGCCCCGTGTGGTGGCCTGTCCCTGGGGAGAGCGAGCAGGGCAGTCGCCCAGGGCCCCTCTTTCTGTGCAGGTACATTAGATTTTTTTTTGCAAGACTAGATGCAAATGTACAATAGATTAGAAAGGGAAAGAAGCTAATTACTGGATAAAGCTGCAATGACATTACTGATTCAATCCTTTGGTGTGCATAAGTAATAAGTAGCAACGACATGCAGAAGGTATTTCTGATTTGCTTTGAACTTTAGCAGCACTAAATACAGAGATACAGTACACTGCAACTACTGTTTTGTTTTCATGACACAAACTTGTTAGCAATATCATATTTAATAGTCAAATGATTACTGCTCCTGAACACTACAAGTATGTTGTATTTTACACAGGGTTTTGAATGACAATGCTCAGTCATTAGTCGGAGTTTCAGTGTTGGTGCTTGCATACAAGCAGGTCATTCAGGGTGCTCGGCAACCTACAGCAATCACCAAGGTACCCATTCGTCAATTATCATTCTCCTAGTGATGTTTCCAATTCATGTTTTGCATGTACGAGTATATGCTTGAGCCAAATAATTGTCACTTAAGTAGTACGAATAATATTTTGTGCATGCCGAACCTGCTACAAATAGGAAGGAAAAATGTTTCACGAATTGCCTAAATGTTTGATTTTTATTTATATCAGAGTTGTACAGTTACACAGGTTCAAAATTAGATTGTTTATGCAAAGATTTGTATTGCTTTCCATCTTGCATTGTGTATACAAAGATTTGTATGACTGTCCAACTTGCATTGTGTATCCGAGTACATCATCAGTGCAAAAAGATTTATAGTCCCTTCATATTTGAACTTAGATGCTAATTGACCGCAAAAGATATCACTTGTTCTAGTACAAATAGCATTCTAAAACATCTGTATGTACTGAACTACTGCTTTTTGGAATCTGAATATTGTTACACCATGGGTGGAACTTCCAGCTAGCTATTCGTTAAAAAAGAATCTGAATATTATTGCAAGCTGAATTTTTATGATGATAATGCAAACTTAAGCTGTTGTCCTAACCTGAGATGAATATGCTCTTTACTATTACTACTACAGTACTACTTAGCTACCCTTGTGCAACCCATTTTAGCTACTAATCCAAACATTTTTTTGTCATGTTAGGCTCAAATGAAAGCCATCATGGCTCAGTCTGCACCAGATGGGGAACAACCAAAGACTCTTGGAGAAGTCGTTGCTCATGTTTTGCCATAAAATAAATTACTTCGAAATGTTGGTCTTAAGTCAATAACCTCCAAGCGAACACTACTGCTGCTGCAGCACGTGTACAAGAGTTGGTGCAGCACTTCGATAAATTTCATGGCGATTATTTTGCCACTTGTTGGACCTAGTAATGACTTGGACATGTGAGGTTCATATAGTTTTGGTTGAGTTTGACATGTGAGAATTATTTGGACATGCAATTATTAATAGATCTGACTTGTCGTAATAAACATGTGAATGATGATGAACATGTGACTTGTCGTCGTAATATATTGTGATTTGTGGTTCACAATTATGGTTGTGATATATTGTGAGAAAATGGCTTACATGATATATATATATATATATATATATATATATATATATATATATATATATATATATATATATATATATATATATATATATATATATGAAATGCTTGTGTCGATGGAATGTAAAAAACAAAAAAAAATTTAATTTACGCCTCTTTGCCGAGGGCAATGACCAAGGCCCTAAGAAAGAAGGGGTCCTTGCCGAGGACCCAAGCAATAGCCCTCAAGAAAGATTTTTTGAAAAAATCTCGACAATTTCTTTCCGAGGGGGGGAGAGCCCTCGGCAAAGGGTTAAAAAATTCAAAAAAACCATTTTTTTTTGCCGAGGGCCCTCTCGGCAAAGAAATTTTAAAAATCTCGAAAATTTCTTTGCCGAGGGTCGGGGAGAAGGCCCTCGGCAAAGGTTTAAAAAATAAAAATAAAAAAAATTATTTGCCGACTTTGCCGAGGGCCGGCCCTCGGCAAAGAATTTTTAAAAAATCCTGAAAATTTCTTTGCCGAGGGCTAGGGAGGAGGCCCTCGGCAAAGGTTTTAAAAAAAAAATAAAAAAAATTATTTGCCGAGGGTGGGCCCTCGGCAAAGAAACCGCCAACGGCGCCGGCGCCTGACGGCCTCTTTTCTTTGCCGAGGGCCGTCCTAGCCCTCGACAAAGGCTTTGCCGAGTGCCCGATAAAGGGCCCTCGGTAAAGACCCCTTCGCCGTCTAAAAATTCCCCGATGGGTCTTTGCCGAGGACAGCCCTCGGCAAAGCCTTTGTCGAGGGTTTCTGGGCCTTTGCCGAGGGCCCCTCGGCAAAGCATGCGCCTCCAGTAGTGTTAGGACTTTTTTTCGTTTTTGATGTTTCTGTTTTGCATATACGTGCATTTAGTAACTTTATGACGTCTTAAAACTTTGCTTAGAAACTGACCAATCTGTGCTACTGGTTGACTTTTTTCTGCTCCAGTATCTGAAATTAAAACCCTGAGTATTACAAATGAATTGATATGAGAATATGCGTCATGACATTGCCTTCTAGCTTCTACCATTTGGCCAATCAAGTATTGCGACATTTATAGCTGTAAAGATTGTAGCTAGGGTCAAGTGTGGAAGCTGGAGACAGATAGGCCATACAGTCTTTGACAGTAGATTGTTAATTTCTATTTCATGTTCAAGGTTCGTCTTATCAAGGAGCTCTACGGGAACCAAATTGGCGAGCTGTTCCATAGTCTTCCTTACAATATGATAGAGTTTGTATTGGAGGATTTTGAGTGGTAAGGATAATATTTAATTACTGCTAATGCTACGTTCTGCATCTAGTACAGTACCAAATCGAATCCATCCATGGAGAAAATAAACTACTACTACTCCTAGTATACACGGGAACGGGGGATTTGGTTCCTGACGGCATGCACGCAAGAAGCTAGCAGCAGATCTAGGCAGCGATGGGGGCAGACAGTTCCGGACGGAAGCACACGGACGGGGTAGGACACCGGTGGTGGATTGGGAAGCAACTAGCGAGGAAGAGATGAGAGTGCAGGCGGTCGTCTTACTCTTACCGGCTGTGGATCCGGCGGTCCGGCCAGTGGGCGCTCCTCCTCCAGTCCTCCTCCTCGGCAGGCGGAGGTGGGCGAGCGATGGAGATGCTGCTGCAGCTTGTTGCCCCAAATCTCAATCTCCTTGAGGGACACACAGCCGTGGGGGATTTTAAAGCGGCGGGCGACACTCCACGGCAGGGAACTGGGGCTGGGGATCTGGACCGTCCCGAGGGAGGCCGGAGTGGAGGAGCGGCGGGCTGGGAGGCCGGAGCCCGGAGGTGCGATGCTGCCGCCTTCTTCTGGGTCTGGAGGCGAACGCCAATGGGGACTGGGAGGCCGGACTCGGAGGCGCGACTTGGGATGGGATTGGGAATTTGGGACGACGGATGAGTGAATCTGAAACCCTAGAATCTGAAGGTTATATAGCTCTTATCGCGGTGGCCCCACATGTCGGTCAGGAGTTTCAGCGGGGTTTGCGGATGCGGGCATGCTCTTTTTTTACCCATTTACCTTTGCCCGCTGGGCACAACTCTATGCCCGCGCCCGTGCCCGCGGGCACAGGTTCGCGCCCGTATCCGCGCCCACCGGGTCGGATACCCGCGGGTACACGGATTTTCTTTGCCCGTTGCCATCTTTAGGCAACGCGAGCGCCAAGGAAAGTAATGCGCGCGGCAAGGGAAAAAAAACGCGCCCACAGTGCCATGCAGCGAGCCTCAACGAATCAGGCTGCTTGCCAACAAAAAAATCCCGCGCAAAATTGACACATTACACAAAAATATGACAACGCGAGGGATCGAACACTGCCCTCATGGCTCGAGCCTCAACAAGTTAACCAACCAAGCTGCAAATGTTTGTTGTATTGGGGATACCTGCTACCCTATTTAATAAGGGAAGACAGAGAAAAGTACACCCTAATTAATCACTCCTTGGTATGTTAAATCCTATCCAAAACGACTTGATTTTTGAGTATGGAGGGAGTACTTTTTAAGGATCCAAACACACAGACTAATTGCTAGTCTAGTAGTCATGGACTAGTCCATTGGTCAATATAGAGCACCCCTATGTTCCAAATTATAAGCCACTCTGACTTTTTTGGTATATAGATTTTGTCGTGTATCTAGACGTACGTTATATCTAAATACATGGGAAAATCGATATACAAAAAAGTCAAAGCAATTATAATTTAGAACCGAGGGAGTAGGTAATAGGACTAGTTGATAATTCTAGTCCATCTAAACATGTCTTTAATTTAGTAATAACTCACTTGTCATCCACGTATAAATGGTTGCTAAAACGAAAAACTAATGCTTATGTTACTACTGTCCACTTGTCTTAGGCTTTGTTCCATTAGGCCCACCTCAGTTGGGCTCAAGGCCCAACCCCCATGGACCCCAGCCTACCCCGGCCTTTTCTTGTCACCCCGGCCTAGGATTACGCCAGTACTCTACCGGGGTGGAAGCAATCCTGTCGCTGGGCGACGCACGTGAAGGGGCAGGCGGAGCAGCGCACGCGAAGGGCAAGTGAAGGGTCCAAACGAACATGTTTTTGGAAAGGGATTAAAGGATTAAACACCTACAGGGATCAAGTGATAGCACAGGGATTCACTCATTCCCTGTAGGGGTTAAATCAGCTTGGGGATTAGACCCCCTGCAACCGAACATAGCCTTAGAGTGCTTTTGGCTTGGCACGTTTGGATCCGATCCGAGCTAGTAGGGGCACTGGTCGTTACCGAAGAAAATTACTCATCCGTTCGTCGGAGAGAGATTTCAAGAAGTCAAACAAACATTAAAACTAGCCATTATTAGATGCATTAAATACAAACAATAACAAAACGTCTGCACATGCATATATATTTTACATAAACCATCACTTTATTGTACGTAGGCAGATACAGTATAGCAACAGGTATGAGCAACACATATAGCTAGTATATGTGACGCATGCATTATTATTCTTCTGGTTGACCTAGCCCTCCAGTGGTTGAGCAACACAAGATGGTAACCTTGGAGTGAGAATGAGCTTATCTTTGCGGTGCACAGTTAATCCAAACACCTCTGTCATGTCAATCTCGTTCGCTCCTGCCGTCATCTCCCAATCAAAATGGCACACAAGATTTGCTAGCATGATTTCAACGTTGGCCAGGCCAAAATTCATGCCAGGACACATCCTTCGGCCGGACCCAAATGGCAGAAACTGAAAGTCAATCCCTCTAAAATCGACACCCTTTGTGGCCCCCTTGTTGATGAACCTCTCCGGCATGAATTCCTCTGCAGCATCGCCCCATGACCTCGGGTCGCGGCCGATTGCCCAGGCGTTGACAAACACGGTGGTGCCAGCAGACACCACGTAGCCATCGATGGTGCACTCCTCTAGTGACTGATGTGGGAGGAGAAGCGGCGACGGCGGGTGCAAACGGAGCGTTTCTTTGATGACAGCTTTTAGATATGGCATTCCGGTGAGGTACTCTTCTGTGATGACTTCTTGGTCCTTAGGCATGCTACTTCTCACCTCTGCCTGTAGCCTTGCCATAACATCTTGGTGCAGCATCAGTTCAGCCATGGTGAATTCTAGAACCAAGTACGCTGTGTCTGTGCCCGCTGCAAACAAATCCTGTACGTTGTAGCTATATATGAGCAGTTGGATGATGATGATCTATCTGATGGTTCAAGAAATTGACTGACAAGTAAGAAATGAAAGTTGTTAATTGAACTCACAGACAAGATTCCTTTGATGCCGTCTCTGGTGAGCCCGTACTCCACTTGCACCGATAGCAACACATGAATAAAATCACTCTCATGGTGTGCCGGTGGTCCACCTGCCGCCGCCAAGCTCGCGTGCTGGTCGATCACCTTATCAAGGACCTCATCCCACCGGTCCCTGAGTCTCTCAGCCTTGCGGCGCCCGGACCACATGAGCACCCCACCGGCCACCTTGGCCAGGCCAGGATAGAAGTTCTCCAGGCTGAAGCCCCCAAGGACGGCCATGCTCGCGTCCATCACCTCCTTGAACACCTTGTCCAGGCCATCCACCCTGAACGACCGCCCCACCACGGCTCGGGACACCATGTCCGTCGTGAACGAGCTCAGGAGCTCGCTCAAGTCCACAGCCTCGCCTGAAGTGGCTGCGCGGTGGATCTTGTCGATAACCACTCCCACCTGCATGCAGGAGCAGGATACGTTGTAGATATGAACAAAACTGTCAATATCCATGATCTCGGCGGGCGTCATGATGATAAACTAAGATGAGACTGATTAATTAATTTACCTCCTCCTCGCGGGCGGTGCGGTAGGACTGCACCTTCTTGGTGTTGAGCAGGTGCGTGGTGACCAGCTTCTTGGCCTGCCGCCACCCGTCGCCGTAGGGCGCGAACCCGACGTCGGACGGCCCGTACCCGAGGATGTCGCCGAAGATGGAGCGGGGCCTCGAGGCCAGCGACTGGTCGTGCGTGCGCAGCACCGCCTGTGCGGCACGCGGGGACGACGCCACAAGCGTCGGGACCGCGCCGAGGCGGAGCAGCATGAGGTCCTCGCCACTGTGCCGGGCGGCGAGGCCCCGCATAGAGATATGCGGGTGCGCACCGACGAGGTGAAGGTGCCCGATCAGCGGCAGGGCCGGAGGTGACGGAGGCAGTTTCTTTCCTTGCTTGTTATTAATCGTTGTTGTTCCTGTAGAGAAGTAGCGTAGCAGGACGAAGAGGAGGAGGACAGGGACCAGGAGTGGGAAAACTGCTTTCAGCAACGGTGAATTAGCAGTGAGATGATCAATAACTATTGTAGCTTGATGTGCCATGATGGCCACTTGAGCCCAAAAGTTTTCGAGGTGTGGTAACTGAGATGCCGTCCTTGGGGTGATCTTATATAGATGCATGTGAGAGGGTATATATATGAGAAAAGATATAACCCCTATGCATTTTGCATACGAATAATTGGCCAAATTGGACGGAAGATGACCGCAGGAGAGGCAAGAGATCCACATGCATTTCGAATACGGAGAATTGGTCAATTTTTTTCATAAAGTCCTGTATGCATACACTCATATACGGCCTTTTCTTTATTATAGGGAGCAAAGACTTCCGCTGTTTAGACGCAGCCTATCATACAGTATAGAGATATACCCAGGCGTTGGGTCAAGCGTGCCATTAAATTCGCATCGTTTTAGTTGTTTTGTCGTTCCCACCTTGCATGGCTGGACAACTTGCATGCCTACGTGCAATCTCTTGCATGCAAAATCGATGTGTCACTGTGATATTATTTTAGTTTTGCAAAGTCAAACTATCTCAAATCTAACCAAGTTTATATAAAAACTATCAAAATTTATAATACCAAATAAGTATAATTATTAGATTAATCATGAAATGTACTTTTGAAATAATATATCTATCTATCCTTATAAACATTGATACTTTTTCTTCATAAATTTTGTCAAATTCAAAATAGTTCGACTCAAAACAAAACTGAAACAAGACTATTCCTGGACGGAGTAGTATAACAGGTGACCGGAGATTAGGTGACAATCATTACTAGTAAAACTGTTGTTTTAGGCTTCTATCAATTTCAGTATATTGAGTTCAAATAACATCTTGAAGCTGGTCAGCGCAGAGCTTACTTAAGGCCATCTTCGGCCATGGTCCCTCCTCCTCCCTCAATATTGCTACACACTAGTACAGAACTGATTTCCAACAACGAGAGTTTTTTTAAAAGCTGTGTAATTTCTATTTACCTCTACAGTGATGTCCGAATCAAGCTTTCTCTAGAAATCGATTTTAAAATCCAAATTTTACTGTGCAACTTCAATTTGAAATCATCTATTTAAGAAAAATTACGTTTGAATTCTTCATATTTGAAATTCAATTTTTTTAAACGTTCTTAGATGGAGAAATGACCAAAACCAAAGTTGTAGATATCGAAAATTTATGTAACTTTATAGTTGACAAATTTTTCATTTGAAATCATCTATGCAAGAAAAATTACGTTTGAAATTCAAAAATTTCAAACATTAGATGGAGAAATGACCAAACCAAAGTTGTAGACCTCAAAAAAGTTATACAACTTTGTAGTTGACAACGTTTTCATCTTGAGTATCTGATATGGACATATAAGTGACTCATTGGTGTAGGAGTTAGGAAAGATGAGCGTGTGCGCGAAAAATCATGGGACTTGGAACCAGTGTGGCTGCCCAGTAGGGTCTCCGAGGATTATTGTTTTGCTATTTTTTTTATCCGAACTGTGAATTTGACAATGATTTGTAGAGACTATTCGAAATAAAAGACATCTCTACAAATCGGATTTCCAGAGGCGAATTATAAATCTCATTTTTAGAGGCAAAAAACTAGAGGCTATAGTACAAATAGGTAGTAATGTTAACTTACAAACAAAGGATTAGATCTTAGTATAAACTAGACCAAAGATTTGCCATTCTTGTTCAGGTAATTCATACACAACTAACGATTGGCCGCTGCTAAAAATTTATTAGTCAAGCTCCTGCATTCATGAATGAACTATACATGTGCACCTGCATACATGAGGATGCGCTCCAGTGCAGATTAACTGTAGTATATCTGGCAAAGAGCACACAAATAAAGCGCTTGTTTGGATTAGTTCACGACTTAAAAGAAGCATACGCATCCATAGTCAATAGTTGAACATTCTACCAAGATATCAATAATCATTTAAAGTCAAAGAGCTAGTACTTGAGATAAGTTTGTGTCCTTCTCATCCTGCACGTGTTGGAGCCTGGAGCCATGTTATGGAATTATGTATACTAAATGACACGGAGTCTAAAGCACGTGAGTTGAAAAAAGAACAATTCAAACTTGAATCTAGATGTTCTCATTTTCTCTGATCCGTAGTGACGCATAAACTTGAATCCTACTTGGGAATTGCAAAACAGTTCGAAATGGAACTCCGCTGGTTCTCCCGAGTGGATTTCTTTGATCGTGTCGCAGACATATGGAACAAGGCGGCGCCAAAACTCAGTCCAAAGATGGAACAGGAAAATGGGGGCCTTAGGAAAACACCTTCCGGGATGGGCAGCCCATACCCATGGAGAGTACAAACAACACAAAAAACCATCTTGAATCTACAATCTCATCGTTGGACATAGTCACAGAAAGTCGTGTGTTGTCCGACGGGGAGTGTAAACAACTGTAAACTACCCGTGATAATTTGGCTAAACTCCTACAGGAGTAGGAGATCAAGTTTTATCAACGAGCTATGGTCACTGATGTGCTCCTAGGAGATAATAATACTAGATACTTTCAAATGGTCCCTAATGGTAAACACAGGAAGAAACGAATCTTCTCGTTGGAGCATGACAATGGAAAAATTGAGGGACAGGCCAACTATAAAAGCTATATCACCCAATTTTACAAAGAATTGTCTGGGCACCCTGATGAGAACTTTTTCCTGCTGGAGGAACACCGGACAGAGGATATCCCTCAATTTGGTCACAGCGAGAATGCATTCCTAATGGCCCCTTTCACTGAAAAGGAGATTCGGAAGGAGTTTTTGACATGGAACAGAACGAGGCACCTTGACCTGATGGATTCCCAGCTGAATTTTATCAGAAATGTTGGGAGATCATTAAACAAGACCTCATAAAGATGTTCCATGATCTGCATAAGGGTGATATTCCTCTGTTCAGCCTTAATTTTGGTGTCAGGACCCTTTTTGCCAAAGGTGCACGACTTGAATAAAATTCAGCAGTACAGACTAATTTGTTTATTGAATGTGAGCTTCAAGATTTTCACCAAGGCCGCAACGTTACACGTTAATCAGTAGCAGATCACGTTATCAGCAACTCAAACAACATTCATGAGAGGGGGCAATATCCTAGAAGGGGTAGTCATCTTACATGAAACTGTTCATGAACTTCATCGTAAGAAACTAAGTGGTATAATTTTTAAAATCGACTTTGAAAAGGCCTATGTTTAAGTAAGATGGCTGTTCCTACTGCAAACACTATGGATGAAAGTTTTTTCACCTAAATGGATTTCTTGGGTGAATTGTTTCATATCGGGTGGAAATGTGGCGATCAATGTTAATGATGATATCGGTCCTTACTTTCAAACAAAAAAAAGGCCTCTGACAAGGTGACCCTTTATCACCAATTCTCTTTAATCTTGTTGCCGATGCTTGCAATAATTGTTAACCGAGCCAAAGTAGATGTTCAAGTTAGTGGGGTGGTGCCACATCTGGTAGATGGTGGTTTATCCATACTCCAATATGCTAACGATACAATCCTCTTCATGGAGCATGACCTGGAAGAGGCTAAAACATGAAGTTGTAACTTTCTGCTTTTGAGCAAATATCTGGTTTGAAAATAATTTTAATAAGAGAAAAAATTTCTGCTTTGGAGAAGCTAAAGAATACAGGACACAGTACATAGTTCTTTTTGGCTGTAATCCAGGCACTTTCCCAATGAGGTATTTGGGTATTCCTATTCATTATAGGAAATTAACAAATGCAGATTGGAGTAAAGTAGAAGAGCGTTTTGAGAAACGCCTCAGTAGTTGGAAAGGAAAAAATCTATTAATAGGGGAACGACTGACTTCAATAAATTTAGTACTTAGTAGTCTTCCCATGTATTCGATGTCCTTCTTTGAGGTACCAAAGGGCGTTCTTCGCTTCTTTTGGCAATGCAACAAGCATAAAAGGAAATACCGTCTAGCCAAATGGGACATCCTGTGCCAACCTAAAGAGGACGGAGGGGTAGGCATAATTTAGTACTTAGTAGTCTTCCCATGTATTCGATGTCCTTCTTTGAGGTACCAAAGGGCGTTCTTAAAAACTAGACTACAATTGTCTCGCTTCTTTTGGCAATGCGACAAGCATAAAAGCAAATACTGTCTAGCCAAATGGGACATCCTGTGCCAACCTAAGAGGATGGAGGGGTAGGGATGCATATCCTGGAGATCAAGAATACAGCACTGCTCAGCAAATGGCTGTATCGGTTGTTGAAAACAGACGGTACTTGGCAACAAATATTATGCAATAAGTACTTGGGTACTAAACCTCTTGTCCAGTTCATTGGAAGTGTGGGGATTCTAATTTCTGGGGCAGCCTTATGAAGGTTAAAAGGGATTTTCTACGGTTGGGATCTTTTATAATCAAAGTCGGATCACGGGTATGGTTTTGGGAGGATAAGTAGCTAGGAAATAGAACATTACGAGATCAATATCCTCAACTATACAACATTGCTCGCAAGAAACAAGATACAGTGGCCAAAGTGTTGAGCGCATACCCACCAAAAATATCATGGCACAGAGACCTTATTGGTCACAAGCTCGCATTGTGGAATAATCTCCTTTCATGGCTGTCCAACGTTGTTCTAAGCCAAGAGGAAGACAAGTTCTGATGGAAACTACATCAAAGTGGAGAATTTTCTGTAAAATCTCATTACCTAGCGTTGTTCCATCAGGATGTGCCCAATTCTAACGAACGCTTATGGAAGTTAAAAGTACCTTTGAAGATCAAGATCTTTTTGTGGTATCTTTGATAAGGTGTTATTTTAACAAAGGATAGTTTAGTGAAACACAATTGGCAAGGCAAACAACAGTGTTGTTTCTATCATTAAGATGAAACGATCCAATATCTATTTTTGAGTGCTAGTTAGCTCGTATGGTTTGGGCAGTGGTCTATGTGTCTTGTGGTCTTTCTAAGCGACGTAGTGTGTCCAATATGTTTGGCACTTGGCTACAAGGGATTAGACATGACTTAAAGTATTTAGTACTTCTTGGAGCCGCTGCTACTTGTTGGGCTGTGTGGTTAGGCAGGAATACAATGGTATTTGAAAACAAATAAAGGTCATTTTTGCAGGTTATTTGCTCAATTTCGCATTGGCTCCATACCTGGGCTATTCTCCAAAAGAACGCTTCACAGGATATAGTTGTAGCGGCTTCACAGTTCTTGGATTAGGTGGCCAAGGAGTGTTTTACCTGAACATATGGGTGGCAGTCTAGTCTTCGGATTGATAGCCATTAATATATCCCTTTTATTTCTGCTTTTGTGTAAGGCTATGTGCCATCTAGGCAGAGGTCAGGAGGATTTCAAGTTGATGTATCACCTTGATGTAATAACAATCTTGAAATCAATAAAACTTCCCTTTTCAAAAAAAGTAGTGACGCATAGGAACCACAGTCCAAAGCACACAACTTGAAACTCAATTATATTTTTGTTTGCACCAGTTAAAACTAAGCATTTTTATTAGGGCTACACTACTACACATTGCTCATCGCCGCCGATTTGTAACCCCCTTTCACTACCGGTTCACCATTGTTTGTGAAAGTGGGCAGGGATAACCATGGTTATTAGTATCGGTTTGAAACCAGCGGTGACAAACTTCATCACCGCTGGCTCGACGTACAATCCGGTGGTGATGTCATTCCCACTACCATCGGTCTAGTGAACATAAAGTGGACATCATCGCCGTTCTATCATGATCCAGTGTCGATGAAGTGCACATCACCGTCGGTCTGGCGTACAATCTGGCGGTGATGAAGAAGTCATCACCGTCAGTCTGGTGTATGACCCGGTGGTGATAAAGAGCTCATCAGCGCCGGTGCATCATTTGATCTGGCAGTGATAGGAGGTCATCACCGCCAATGCGGCGTACAATCCGGCGGTGATAAAGAGCTCAGCACACCATTGGCGCGTCGTTTGATCCAATGGTGATGAAAAGCTCATCACCATCGGTTGTACCATGTCACCATGGTTTGTCTAGGATGACAGTGATAATGTATTTTTTGAATACTAATTTAAATGTTGTTTAATAATTAATGGCATGAGTAATGTGATTACATCAGATCCACATCCTACAAAATGCATCAACATATACATATAGTTCGAGTCACGTTCCATACATCAAAATATACATATGCCACAATACTCTCAAGGACATGAGAAATATGTTTGAAAACACAAATCCAAGCTAACACACAAATATATATGACATGTGATTTGAACAAGATGAATTCGAGTTGTACCTTGACTAGATAATGCGATAGATAATGAAACTAACAAGCTCTTCTTGAAGCGCAGATACCTCTATATTAGACAACTCCGCAGTACTTGACTTCACTTACTCCAACATAAGAAAAAGGTGAAACACATTAAGACATGTATTGCAATACACTCAAATTAGCTAGATAGGTCGCCAATTGACCAAATTTAAGAACATATGTGCCGGAGTAGCCGTCTCAGATGAGAGTGATGGCTAGATCTAGTAAAGTCCAATCCTTGGTAAATGTTACCTGCAATGTCAACGAGCACATTGTTATGAATAGTTGATTATGGTGTGACACAATCAAGCAGGTATACGCCACCAATATGACTACAAACAAAAGAAAATGAAATGGAAACGATAAGTCGTCCGTGGTCCGTGATCTCCATCCTGATACATCTGTTTTCGTAGAGCATGCGCAGCTTTACTTGATTTTAACATTTTCCCAACAGAGAATATTCATACCAATGTCATGACGTCAGGGATGCAGTAAGTCGATGTTTGGTTCCACCACGGCAAGGGAATCTATGAATATGCTGAAGGATGTGAATTGAATCAACTGAGAAGAAACGTTGGCGTATACGTCAAAAGGATCGGAGAAGAAATATTTCTACGAGGTGACAAAGTCGTGCTAGCTTCTGGGTCTTAGCAAGAAAAAAAATCCGCAACACCAAAATTCCACCATGTAGAGCAGATACATGCAGCCATGGAGTATTAGCTTATTGCTACCGGCCCAATACATGCAGCCTTTGTTTGAAGTCGCCTTTTCACATTTTCGATCGTCTAGATGATAATCTAGCAGGGTATCCGGAGTCTTGCTTCACTCTACTGGGCCTCGGCCACCTTCGGAGCAAATTCACGCTGGCGTCCCAAAATGAAGGTCCCAGCATCACTGAAGACGCTGACTTTGGAGATTTGACTAAGTCCAAGGGCTTTTCTTGGTGTTGTACTTTATGTAAAGACCTTTTTGCCTCACCCCTAAAAAAAGACCTTTTTGCCTCAGTATATTAAAGAATAATAAAGGAATATTGTAGGTAATTTGAGTAAAAAAGGCCAACTAGTTTCTTTGGTTGATTCGGCTTCTCCTATTAGGGGGGCTCTAGTATATGAAAAAATAAGACAACAAAAAATATGGACCCTGCTGATGTTGCTCTCAAGATTTGAAATCAAGCTCTACTATAGTGAGTGCATTCTCATATGTTGGACAACCAACCGATGGATGTGCAGTTTACTTTGGTGCTAATCACTACTACATTTACGATTTTGAGGCGGTTGGCAAGCCTCTCTCATTTTCCATCTCTACAAATCAACCAGGCGGACAACCAGCTGCCTCAAAAAATGTAAAACTGGGAATTATAGAGGCGGTTGCAAATTGTTTCCCATGAATCATAAATATGGGACAAAAAATAGCAAAAAAAATATTTTAAACACGTGGAGACCCCATGTCGCTAGTCGCACCAACCCGCGGCCTCTGGCTTCGCGCATTTCTCCCCTAACCACTCCACCCACATAACACTTTTGTCTATGGGATATTCGTCCTCATCATTCTATCTTCATCTGATTTTAAAATGAGTATTGGGACCCCAAACAAATTCAAACGAAAAAGTTGTCAACTACAAAGTTTCATAATTATTCAAAATCTACAACTTTCTTGTTGATTGTTTCTCCATCCAAGGTCGTATAAAAAATTCAAATTTCAAATGTGACATTCACACGCATGCATGGATGATTTCAAATGAAAAAGTTGTCAACCAGTTGCATAACTTTTCAAGATCTACACCTTTTCTTTTGATCGTTTCTCCATCTGAGGTCGTTTAAAAATTCGAATTTACTATACAACACCTATTTTATTTAGAGGCGGCTAGAAATCGATTTCTATACTCGGCTACTGTTTCTAACCGCCTCTAAAATGCCCCTGTTATTAGAAGCGGCTCTATTTTCGGCTGTATATATCTTGGCCTCCAAAATGACCTGCCTCTAAAAATCGATTTCTAGATGCGGCTACTATATATTTCCAGCCACCTCTAAGAATGATCCAATTTTTAGAAGTGGCTGGAAACAGTAACTGACTCTAGAATTCGATTTTTAGAGGCGGCTCGTTTTGGAGGCTACTATAGAGACGGCTCTATATTGACCCACCTCTATAGTAAAAAGTCTGTCTCTGAAAATTCTTTTTTAGTAGTGAATCTTATTTATTGGAGTGTTAGAAAACAACCTATGGTGTAAATGTCACGGTTCAGTATTTATGGAGGCAGAATACAAGTCTAAGTCTATGGCGATTTAGCAAGTGCTGCAAGATGTAGTCCAATCTGTTGAGTGGTGTAGGATATAGCGAGATTTGTGTGGATCCTAACAAACCAGGAGCCGGTGCCTCAAGTCATCTTCTATGCATGTAAGCCACGCGAAGGGGCTCTGGCTCACAATGAAGAATTAACATATAACCGCTGGCTAACCTAAGAGCATCTCCTAGAGACACTATGTAAAAAAGGCACATCACAGACGCGCCTGGGCCGCAACCACTGCTTGCCTAGCCGTCTCAGCCGCCGCCGCCGCCGCCGCCGGTGCCTCTGCGGCAGCAAGGCGCGTCAAGCGGTCATCGACTCCTTCGGCGCCAGCCCTGGCGCCGGCAGCAGCACGTGCTCTCGCGATTTAGCTAGCGGTGGACATGGCACACTGCTCACTTAAGAACCCTAGGTTTTGATACCAATTGTTGGCCCGATTGGATCACAGATTCAAGTCTGGGAACTACTAGAGGGAAGCTTGACCCTTGGCCGCTTGGATTGAATACAAATGCAATGGCTTAGTTTTTTTTTACAAAGACACTCCCTTGCTGTTTATAGGCAGGGGATTTCCACTTGCTACAACATATTCTAACTACTAAAGTGGATGTTGATCATATTCCTAACACTAGGCTTGGAAGCCAAGAAAAGTAAAAATATATGAAAAGTAAGATACAAATGCTTTAGCACTAGGCTTATCTATCAGCGTCAAGAATGGTAACGACTATTGAACTGAACTAGTTTAATCACACTGCACTACTCCAGAAGGTTAATTATTTTGGTGCATACAAGGAGAACAAGTATGTAAAAGAGGGAAACTACAAGGGAGAAAGACCTTACAAGCACAGCATCACAGTAATGTACAGATTCTCATGGGATTGAGCGTTGATGTTGGGTAACCATCAGGACTCAGTAATGTAAAAGAGAAGCAGAGTTCTAAATTTTGAGTTCAGGAACCTTTACATGTTTAACTAAGTAGAAATATATCTCACAGAATGTCAATGTAGCTATAGTACATATTAAAACTTTTGAATACCGCGGGAACATATGGACTAAAAATTCATTGTTTTCAATTGATACTTTGTGCTATTAGTATTTGATTAGTTGGCATATTGACTCTCAAATTCATTCACACTACTACTACTGCAACGAACACTGAAAACAAATGGAGCATCTGGACTCACTCAAAGGCGCAGGTCATCTGCTGCATCTTCATCAAGTTGAAGCCAAGTACCCTGCCTTGCTTTTCAAGCAATAGGGATATCCTCAGAGATAAAAGGAGCAATAGTAAATCTGAACAGTAGTACAAGCTAATAAGAACTTGAACATGTATACTAATCGATGCAGAAACTTGTGAAAACCATAGGGAAATAATTATAGTTCCAAATAATGTGAAATTAATTTTGGTACATACATAACTTTATAATCTACCTTTGGAAAATAATTAAAAAAGAGCTTAACACTACTACTGTAGGGGTCTGGCCAGCAGTGCTCATTCATAGTGCTTCATAGATCAAACCGTTGCTCTATCAAACAAATTGAATAACAGGCACAGGATATCATTGTACCAAAAATGTATACATCGCCAGGTCCATCCAAGGAGGGCGCGGCACAGCCGTACCAGTGTTTCTAGTCCAAATCCAGTGCATCTGTCATGCTCTACATACCACTAATATTGTATCTAAGAATAGACTTTGAAGTGGATCTGAGCAGCCATGCCTCACACAAGAATCACAAACACCAATTGTCACACAAGAAAGAGGGGCCAAACCTGCTTTGTAGTGGCAGTGACGGCGCCTGAGGATAGGACCCGTGTAACACCTCTGGTGTTTTGACCTAGCACTAAAATTTGACATGTCATCATATGCATTGCAAAGCATTCATAGAGTAGAAAATTTTGAATGTATTCACTAAATAAGGTTTATTTCATAATGTTGTTATTTCATGTGATGTGATTTAAAACCCTAAATAAAGATCATGACTACAAAGGTCAAAATTCATGTGATCATGTGAGGTCATATGTCATTTGACTCAAATAAACCTAATGGGCCATGTTACTGGTCAAAAATCAAAGTTAAAGTAAAAGAAAGACAAATCAAATTTGAATTCAAATTCAAATTATAAAAGTCCTTTTTGCCCCTTTTGACTAATTCAAAATCCATGTGGAATTTGGGGTTGAGGCAAAAAGCAAAGTTGAAGATTATTTTATAAGGGTCAACTTTGGTATTCAAAGTTTTTCAAGTTTACATATAAAATTTGGAGTAATTTTGAAATGATTCAAATACTCAAATGCACCCCAAATTCAAATTTCAAAATGGAGGTAGAATTTGAAAATATTCCTAGAAGCAAAGTTGTAGAGTTTGAAAAATTGAGCAACTTTCATTTTTGGAGATTTTCAACTTCTTTAGAAAAATTGGGAGTAATTTGTAAAATGAACTCAGTGGCAAATCTGTAATTATTTCAAAAATCAAGATAACTACAGGGCGCCACCGCCTCACCGTCGGCGTCCTTTCTCCGGTCTTCCAGGCGCGCCTGCGACCGCCCTTGGCTTCGCGCTGGCGCGGGGAGCACGCTGCGTGTCGAGTCCGCGCGCTCCTGGTCGAGCTATAAGACCCAGACGACGCCGTTCACTTTTCTTCCTTCACTCTGTTTTTCCGACGCCGCCGTCTCAACTCCGGCGAGCTTCTCTCATCTCCTCAGCGCAAGCAAGCCCCGTAAAAGTCGTGTTCTAGTTCCACCTGCTCGTCGCGCATCCGACCGAGCTGTTGCTACCGCCTGATTTCGCCGAGAGCTCGCTGTCCACATTCATCTTCCTCGCGGCCGGCGACCTCAACGGAAACGTCGATTCATCGTGGCCAGCCTCATCCGGTGAGCCGTTGCCCTCGATTGTTGGCTCTCTGGTTTAATCGCGATGCTGTAGTGCTCATTCCACTCTTGCCTGCTCATTTTGCCCACTGCAGTCGCCGGAACTCCATCGTCGACGAGGTCCGCTCCGCCATGATCCCGATCACCGTCGAAACGCGTCACCAGAGCTTCTCCGGTCCTGTTTGTTGCTTCAACACGATCGGGGTGAGCCACTGATGCTTCCTGTACTCTCTGTTTTATCGTTACCGGCCTTGTTTCGCCGGCGTAACGCTGCCGTGCCACCGTGTCTGCCATGGTCGGTGTCAGCCTTATTCCATGCCGTAATCAACCTCCAAAGTGCCACGAATCGATGCGCCTAGCTCTTGTGAACATGTTAGTGCTTTGGCCATCGCTGTTGGGCTCATCGTCGGCGAGTTTACGCCGATCAGCGCCGTCGCAGCCACAGTCAATGCCCGAGGTTGGGGATGACAGGTGGGGGCCGGTTGTCAGTGAGAGCAAGAGAGATAATAGTGACTTTTGTTATTTTCTGATTTTGAATAGTGCCGAATCTTTGGAAATTTGTAGGAAAATAATCATAGCTCCAAAAATTCTGAAATTTTGTGTGTAGCCTCTATACATGCTCTAGTATGGTTTAAAAATTTGAAATTTGAATAAATTTTTAATGTTCAAATATTCAGTCCATTAATTAATAAATGCAATTTCCATGATTTTTGTAGGCCACTGTATAATTCCAAAAATTATGAAATTTGTTTTGGTACACTAATTTGTCATGAGGAAGCTTACATAAAATTTTGAGGTCATTTGGAACAAGATCATTTTTGGGCTTATTTCCAAATTAATTCAAAAATAAATAAAAGCAAACCCTAAGTGTTTGATTATTATTGGATCTTGTTTTGGTCATGTTTTGTGACTAGTAGGGTTTAAAGATCCATTTGGTCAAATTACATGTGTGGTTCTTGACAGTAGGATTACAAGTTGGTTTTGTTGGCTTGCAACTGTACCGTGAAGGAAAATCATTTGCGGGGTGTTTTTACATTTCATGTACCATGAAAGCATCATGTTTACATTATCATCATGTTAAAGCATATGTTATCATTTCGTGTAGAACCCGAGAGTGAAACGATTCTAGTTGAGCAAGTCCTGGAAGAATCCCCGGTTGTCACGGGATTCGATAATTGTGGTACTAATCCGGAACCTGAGATCGTCAACGAAGGCAAGCCCCGGTTTATGCATTAAACTATTACCTTGTTTACTTTGAAAAGTTTATCACCTATGTTACCTATTGCATTAAGTTGATTTACTTCAAATGTTGCCTACTTGATGCATTGCCTACCTTGTTAATTGTTTACCATCCTTGAAGATGTTTTCTTTTACAAAGGCGTAGAATGCTTATGGTAGGTTTTCAAAGTAAAAGTTTCAATACAATCAAAGATGGCATACTGGCCAAAGAAAGAAAGAAGGTAGAATGAACTAGAGACTAGTCGGGTGACTTATCTTGAATGTTGGGTAATGTTGCCGACTATGTCGCTTAAAGGCCACTCATTGTGGATCTTCTGAATGAGACACTTTGTAGTACTGGTCACATACTCCGGTAAGCCTACTTCGACTAATCCGATACTAAGACGAATGCCCACGCACTGGGAGTGGAGAGATGGCGGGAGTAGTGTGTACCCTCGTGGCTGGAATGTGGCCGGATTTGAGGTGTGCTGTGCTCTCGGATGGCGTGGAGACGGCTTAGTATAGGAGGATCCGGTAGCGAGGTTGGTATATGCAAGATTAAGTTCTACATATGTCGTGTGATAAGGAATCCCCAGCTAGGACTTGAATCAATTCGAATTGCCGGTGCTCCGTGGATATGGAGACTCGACTCATTATAGAAGCAATGCAGGACTGGTGAATTACTAAAACATGAGAAAAAGAATGGAACGAGAAGGATTGGAACATGGGATATGAACACTTAGTTGGAGATATTGAACTAAAGTACTTAGGGGTAAAACTTGAAACTAGGATCAAGAATAGTAAGCTTTTGGCAAAGAACTTTTGAATCTTTCTACATCCTTACCTTGACCCAACACCTGCATCCCTAAGACCTTCGCCCTTTTTCATCGGGTCAGTCTTGTTGAGTACTTTTGTACTCAGGGTTTGTTAACCCTTGTTGCAGGTGAGTCGCATACGCAGGCTTGTTTTGGTCCCTGCTGCATGTCAGTGTTTGAAGTCGATGACGATGAGGAATGATGAATGACCTTTGGACAAGGCACTAGTTTGTGTGAAATAAATAATGTTAATGTAATATTATCCCGCTACTATGGTTGTATGACACTTATGGTTATGTAAGTTTGAAACAACTGGTTTGTAATATTAAAACTTAAGTCTTCCGCTTTATAATCTCTGGTATGTATATTGAAAACTATTGTAATCTGCAATGACTGTGATTGGGATCCTGTTTGGAAAAGATTCGTGGATAATTCGGGTTTCCTAAGGACACCTGACAGACCTGTTAAGTTGTTGGGAACTTGTGTACGCAATCTGAGGTTTGTTGAGACATCGATAGGTGCACGTGGGCCCGATTTCTTAGGAGGTTCTGCCACAACCCGGCCTGCTCCACGTGTCGGTTAGGGGCACGAGGAAGGGGAGGGAGTGAGGGGATTCACTAGGATCTCTTCCCTACAAAGCGAGAGGGGCTAGGGTTAGGGTTAAATAGAGCCATGGCAGTAAGCTAATATTAGGGTTTGTGGGTTTACCAATGAGCACGCGGCGCACCATGGAGGAGGAGGCCTGAGATGGCCGGGCTGTAGCCTGCACGCCGGGATCCAGCCGCCGTCGCCGCCGCCACCGCCGCTAGCGCGCCAAAATCCTGCCGCCGCCGCTTGTCGTGGCGACTGCGTCGGGTTCCGGTGCCGGAGGAGCTTTTCAAGCCATGGGCGCGCCACCGCTTGTGGATAAGAACCAGAGAGCGAGAGAGGGAGAGAGAGAAGGTACGAGAGCGGAGAGAGAGAGAGATGGGACTTGGGATCTTGCGTCGTTGGGCGGATGTGAAGATCGTTCGGTATAGTTAATCATTTTATTTCGGGTGTACAGTATTTGACGCTAGTGACGTGGATGCAGACGCGTCTTGCTAACACACGCGTCTGTAGAAGTATTAGACGCTTGTAACCAACATGCGTCTATAGTAAGCGCTTATTACAGACGCGTGTTGACTCCACCGGACTAATGACCCTAGGTCGGTGACTTATTATAGACGCATATTGGGAATGCATGTCTGTAAACTCATATTACAGACGTGCATTCGTCCGACGTGTGTAGGGGACACTGGCGAATATTACAGTTTTTTACATAGTGAGATTCTCTATATCCTTCCTAAATGCTAGTAACAAAGATTTTGGTGAAAAACTACCCTCCAACGTTATCAAAATATAGCCATCTTCTATTCTGGATTTTTTGCTAACCAAAAATAGAAGACGATAATGGCTTTCTAGAGTGTGCATGAGATATAAAAAAACTGTTGGAGAGCGAAAAGATATAGAAAGTGATTTTTATGCAAACGACTCTCCAAATGATGATTAAATGATGATTTAGAGAGTGAGGCTTAGAAAGGCTCTTGGAGATGCTCTGTGATAGGGCACCACCGGCTTTCCCATGCTATAATCTCCTCTGATCTTTTTTCATATACCATATATTATTATATGGTGGACTGGTAATTCTTTTGAATGAAGCAAGTATACTTTTTTCGACAAAGGAAGATTTTATTAATTTCAAGAACATTACATTGAGATGATACAAAGTCTTGAAAAATTCTTCAGGTCTCTGCTTGAATAAAGCACACAACCATAAAAAGGCACAACACAATGAACACTCTAATGACTATCGATACAAAGACTAGATCGCCACCCATGTGCCTTAAAAAAATGACCTTGACTGCTTGTGCCAACCATTTGTGAAGCCAACACAACAAAGTCCTGCATATGCGGCTTTTGTAGAATAGGCCATGTATGAAACCAGTGTGTAACCTGTAGATAACCTGCAAAGGAGAATAATGACAAAATTTTCAAAATCAATATCGTTTTTGTGAAGCCAAATTGACAGAACAAATAGCGGCGGCCCCTAGTAGGAGAAGTTGCCAAACATGTGTGACACACTTACAGTTTTAAGTAGGCCAGATGAGTTATGGACCAAAGCGTGCAAGGCTGCAAGCGAATAAACAATCAAAGAACAAGTGTCCATCTCGTCTCTGTGACAAAAGCAACAAGTTTTGCTACACCTTTTCGCTTTGCTAAATTGTCCTTTGTTAACACTACTACGTGAACACGTTTCCCTTGAGGTTCCTATAAAATTGAAAATATTTAGCCAAATCAGTCACAGAAGTCCAACACGCAATATCACTTGTCAATGTTGCATTAATATGATATATAGATATCAGAACATGTACGGACACACAATTGTAAAGAAAAACGAGAAAACGAGTCCGTTTTAGATACGCATCAAGCAACCACCACTGAACTCAAACGGGTTCTTCCTACCCTTTTGATGGGCACACAATACCTCGTGCGCTAGGGACAAGGAGAAGCTTCTCTTTCCGCCTCAACACTTCAGTCATGTCGATCTTATCTGCTCCATTAGGCAGCTTCCCAATCAAAGTGGTACACAAGATTTGCCAGCATGATCCCTGGACACATCCTTGGCCCTGACCCAAAAGGCAGATACTGGAAATCCTTCCCTCTAAAATCGACTCCCCTGAGTTCTCCATCGTGGATGAATCTCTCTGGCATGAACTCTTCCGCATTATCCCACGTCCGAGGATCCCGGCCGATTGCCCAGACATTAACGAGCACAGTCGTGCCAGCAGGAACTTTGAAGTTGTCAACGACATCACAATTGTATAAAGAGAGATGCGGGACGAGGAGCGGAGCTGGTGGGTGCAAACGGAGCGTTTCTTTGATAACAGCTCTCAGATAAGTCATTCTGGAGAGATTGTCCTCACTGATGGCTTCTTGGCAGAGTCTAGTGCTCCTAACCTCATCCTGTAGCTTGGCCATAATATCTTGGCGTAGCATGAGCTCAGCCATGGCAAATTATAGGATCAGGTACGTTGTGTCCGTGCCTGCTGCAAACATGTCCTGCAGTTTAGGTTTAATTACTACCACACAGGGGATTCATAGGAACGGCTCCTAATGATTTGTAGGGACGGTTTTGTCAGCCGCCCCTACCAAATGGTCACTACAAATGACCAATTTGTAAGGATATAGGGGCGGCTCACTATTTGTAGCGGCGGCCGGATATTGAGCCGCCCCCTACAAATCTGTTTAAAAAAAATTCACAAATCCGGATTAAAAACATAGGAATTTTTTTAATCCGGAGAGGCCCCCACCGGTCAGCCACACGTCACGCGCCTGCAACCTGCAAGTCATGCATTTTTTCGCGCAACCCATCACTCACTTGTATCTATAATTGATTTTTTCCCCACGTATTATGCTAAATCGAGTTTAAATTGATTGTTTGAGGTTATAAACGAATTCAAATGACAAAGTTGTCAACTATAAAGTTTCATAGCTTTTCGAGATCTACAACTTTTATTTTGATAATTTCTCTATCCGAGGTCATTTACAAAATTTGAATTTTAAATTTGAGAAATTCAAACGTAGTTTTTCTTGTCAAGATGATTTCAAATAAAAAAAGTTCTCAACTACAAAGTTTCATAACTTTTCAAGATCTACAACTTTCATGTGCTCATGTTGAATGAGGCAACTGCCGCTCCATGACGCAACACAAAGCGTTGTGATGCATTTAGCCGCATATGCTATGCCTTAGTTCCCGAGCCCCCGGGCGATTCAGGGCCCGAATCGTCTCGGGGGCATGGGCGTATGGAATGAATACGCGTATGAATGTATGAATGATTATATAAAGAAATAGCAGGGGTCGGTAGTGTTACCTTGATGACTCGAGTGACGGGGTTTGAAGAGCTCCAATCGGAAATGTCCGACTGGGACCGGTGCTCGTCGTTCGTGACAGAGTAGGCATGGCCAACATGGGGCGTCCTTTTGCTCCTTACCTGTCTCTCGGTGTTTTCCTATGCCGTTCGATCGACTTAGGAAACCCGATGGTCTCTCCTGGCGGAGATCCCGTTGTTTGGGTTTTTCCAAGTCCCGCTTGGGGAGGCAGAGAGCCGCCTGCGCACAGAGGCGCCTTGTTTCTTGCGCCCAGCGTGCGGTAGTGGTGGGCCATACTAGGCCATGTCCCGTCTGACCAGGCGCCGTTCCGTCGGGCAGGGTGCGTCCTATCGGTCAGGGCGTATCCCATCGTATCCCATCTGCATTAAATGGTGAAGGGAGAGGGTTTTTCACCCGTCGTTTCGCCTTTCCCCGATCGGCGCGCCTTCCCCAACTGTTGCACCCTTTTCTTGAAGTAGGAGAAGGGAGAAGGCTTTTCGCCCTGTTTCTTTACCTATTCCTCATCTGCCGCCTCTTCTCATCTTCCTTCCCGTCGAGAGCGTCTGTATGCCGCAGCGGTTCCTAAGTGAGAGAGAGGGTAAGCGAGGGGGAGGACTCACAGATCTCTTTGTGAATCCGGAGCGCAATGTCGAGCTAGAGCCTGCCCGAGGCGGTGCTGGCCGTCTTTGTCTATGAAGGGGCGGCTTTCACCGACGGATGTGGCGCGCTGGGTTTGTCTGCAAGGCCTTTTTTGGGATGGAGCCATGCGTGGATTCTTTCCGGTGGATCTTCACCAAGCGAGCCTTGTTAGAGGGGAAGTTGCCCAGGATCGTGCTGGTGGAGGGTTCCATGCCTGCAGCTGCTCAGGTTGGCCAGTTCATAAAGTTTGATGAGATCTCTTCCAGCCATGGTTGTCATACCTTGGTGGCAGCGTCCCTGCCCAGGAGCTGCCTCGACTGCATGATAAGGTCAGGAGCTCCATGCTCTTCTACTGAGCATCTATGGGTGCAACGCCCTTGAGGTACCCGTTGCCTTCGCCAAAGTCGAGGGAGTGAAACCGGGCGCGTCCCTTGAGGTGCCCATTGTGTTCGCTGAAGTTGAGGGAGCGGAACCGGGTGGGGCCCTTGCGGCAGTGGTTATGTCTAGCAGCGTGTGCCGTGGCCTCTCCTTTGGCATCAGCCGATGCCGCCGAGCGGCCACAGTAGTATTTGGAGTAGAAGTAGTTAGCAAATGTAATCGTTAAGTTTGGGGAAGCCCCTGTTGTGAACAGTTTTGTATCAATGAATACATCAGTTCTGTTTTTGTGATAGAATCATTATCCGTTCCTTGTTTTTTATCCTAGAATAGCTTAGTTTTTATCCTTTCTTTTTCGCACCTGCCCATTTGTTCCATAGGCTGTAGCTTTTAAGAACCTAGGCATGGCTCGTGGGGCTCGACTGCTCGTAATCGTAGGTCATGGCGGGGTGCGTTCGGTTGGGAGTAAGAACAAAGTCACGTAGGGTAGTCAAAAGAATGGAATGCCTTTTTGTTCAGGCAAAAAGTTTTTACCATGTGATAGTAAAAAAGAGAGGTAGTATTTAGTATTGTACCCTTGTGGAGCCCCCGAGCGACCCGGGCTGAAAATGTTTGGGCTGGGGCGCTTTACAGGAGCAAGTGTTGACTAAAAAGCGGTAAGACCAAATTTAGGGGAAAACGACGTAGCTGTTCAATGTTTCAAGTGTTGGTGAGAGCGTGCCGTTGTCATCCTGCAGTCGGTAGGCGCCCGGTCGGATTACTTCAGTCACCGTATTGGGTACTTTCCATGGTGGAGAGAGTTTGTGTTTTTCCTTCATCGATTGGGTCCCCCGGAGCACGAGATCACCGACTTCGAGGATTCTCCCCCTAATCTTCTTTTCGTGGTACCTGCGAAGAGTTGGCTGGTAGCGAGCGAAGCGGATGACGATCGTCTCGCGGGCCTCCTCGAGCAGGTCGACTGCGTCTTGCTGAGCCTCCACAGCTCGGTCGCGGTCGAATCCTTCACTCTTGGGGCACCATGGTCGAGGTCGGAAGGCAACACTGCTTCAGCTCCGTAGGCTAGGAAGAAGGGCGTGAACCCTATGGATCGGTTCAGGGTCATTCTCAGGCTCCAGAGGATCGCTGGGACCTCTGCATCCCATCGCCCGGCATACTTGTTGAGTCAGTCGAAGATGCGTGGCTTAAGTCCCTGGAGGACCTTGCCATTGGCACGCTCGACCTGACCATTAGTACGTGGGTGTCCGACCGAGGCCCAGTCAATCCTGATGCCGTATCCATCACTGAAGTCTAGGAACTTCTTCCTGATGAAGTTAGTCCTGTGGTCGGTGATGATGCAGTTAGGAACGCCGAACCGGTAGATGATGCCGAGGAAGAATTGGACCGCCTTTTCCGAGCGGATGTTGGTGATGGGCTTGGCCTCTATCCACTTGCTGAACTTGTCGACCGCCATGAGTAGGTGAGTGAAGCCGTCCGGGCCTTTTTTGAGGGGTCCTACCATGTTGAGGCCCCAGACCACGAATGGCTAGGTGATGGGGATGGTTTGGAGCTCTTGTGTTGGCAAATGGGTTTGTCGAGCATAGAACTGGCATCCTTCACACCTGCGGATGACCTCCTCTGCATCTTGTAGTGCGGTGGGCTAGTAAAAACCTTGGTGAAAGGCTTTTCCGACCAGCGACCTCGGTGCCACGTGATGTCCGCAGATTCCGGCATGGACCTCGAGGAGGAGCTGCTTCCCATGGTCGGTCAAGATGCACTTCATGAGTATTCCCGATGGACTTCGTATGTAGAGTTCATTTTCGATCTCGATGAAGGTCTTGGCGCGTCGGGTGATTCGTCACGCTTTGGTCCTTTTGGATGGGAGAATTTCCTTGAGGAGGTAGGCGAGTAGCGGCGCTCGCCAGTCAGATTGATCGAGTGCCAATACGGCGACGTCAGCGGGTGACGTCGTCATAGAGGCATTGGGGTCGGAGCCCCCAAGAGTTGGCTTGGCATCGGGGTCGGAGCCCTCGGGTGCTAGCTTGGCGTCGGGGTGTGTCTGGATCGGACCTTCTAGGACGCGGGCGGACGGCTCATGGAGATTGTTGATGAAGATCCCGCTCAGGGACGGATCCCGCTTGGCGGCCAATTTTGTGAGAAAATCACCGGCATCGTTGTCCTTTCGGGGGACGTGATGCAGTTCAATTCCCTGGAATTTGTCCTCGAGCTTGCGCACCTCTTGGCTGTATGCTGCCATGAGGGGCTTTTGCAAGAGGACTCCTTCATGACCTGATCGACGACCAGCTCTGAGTCACCACAAACGGAGAGTCACGTAGCACCAAGTTCGATGGCGAAGCGTAGTCCATTGATGAGGGCCTTGTACTCCATGGCGTTGTTTGAGGCTGAAAAGTGGAGGCGGATGGCGTAGCGGAGCCTACTACCGTCTGGGGAGATCAGAACCACTCCAGCCCCCAATCCGGGCGCCATGATGGACCTGTTGAAGTACATTGTCCAGTACTCGTGGGTGACATCTGGGGTCGGTAGCTGGACCTCCGTCCATTTGGCAACAAAATCCGTGAGAGCTTGAGACTTAATGGTGGTACGGGGGATATACCTGATGTCATGGCCCATGAGTTCGAGTGCCCACTTTGAGTTCTGTCCTGCGACATTGCGGTTGCAGATGATGTCTCCGAGTAGGTATGAAGTGACGACCATGACTTTGTGGTCGGTGAAGTAGTGCAGGAGCTTCCGGGTCGCCATCAGCATGGTGTATAGGAGCTTCTAAACCTGGGGGTAGCGGACCTTGGGGTCAGTGAGTACCTCCCTGATGAAGTATACGGGCCGCTGGACCTTAAGGTGGTGTCACGACTCCTCCCTTTCGACGACTAGGGCGACGCTCACGACATGGTTGCTTGCGGCGACGTAGAGGAGGAGGGGTTCTCCCCGTTCTGGAGCGATGAGGATTGGGGCCGACATTAGGGACGCTTTGAGGTTCTCTAGAGCCTGCTGAGCTTCCTCAGTCCAAATGAAGGCGTCCGTCTTCTTGAGGAGCTGGTAGAGTGGCATCCCCCATTCGCCGAGCCAGGAGATGAATCGACTCAGGGCGGCCAGACAGCCAGTGAGCCTTTGTATGCCCTTGATGTTGCGTATAGGGCCCATGTTAGAGATGGTCGTGATCTTTTTGGGGTAGGCCTCGATGCCACGCTCGGATACAATGTATCCTAACAGCTTCCCCTTTGGAACCCCAAAAACACATTTCTCGGGATTCAATCTGATGTTGAACCTTTGGAGGTTCGTGAACGTTGCGGCCAAGTTTGCGATCAGGTCACAAGCTTGAGCCGTTTTGACCACTATGTCATCGACATAGATGCCGATTGTTGGTTTTGGCCGCTCGGCTTGATCAGGCTGATTGAGCGGGTCGATTTGGTCGGCAAAGCATTGCTGCATGCACCTTTGGTAGGTGGTGCCAGCGTTCTTTAGGCCGAAAGGCATGGTTACATAGCAGTACGAACCATACAGGGTGATGAACGAGGTTTCAAGCTGATCGGACTCTTTCATCGCGATCTGGTGATAGCCCGAGTAGGCATCCAGAAAGGAGAGGATCTCGCAACCCGAGGTGGAGTCGACTATCTGGTCTATGCGCGGCAAAGGAAAGTGATCCTTTGGACACGCTTTGTTGAGGCCAGTATAATCAATGCACATTCTCCATTTCCTGGTCTTCTTTTTAACAAGAACGGGATTGGCAAGCCAGTTGGAGTGGAATACCTCTCTGATAAATCTGGCTGCTAGGAGTTTGGCGATCTCTTCACCTATGGCCCTGCGCCTCTCATCGTCGAAATGGCACAGGTGATGCTTAGCGGGCTTTGAGCTTGAAATGAGGCGTAATGCGTGCTCGGCGATGTCCCGTGGTATGCCTGGCATGTTAGATGGCTTCCATGCGAAGACATCACGATTGGCGCGCAGGAAGTCGACGAGCTCGGATTCCTATTTGGCCGGGAGCTGGGTCTCGGTCCGCACCGTCTTGGTTGGGTCGGTGGGGTCGATTCCCGCCGCCTTGGTTTCCTCAAGTGGGCGGAAGGCCATCGAGGAGTTTGGTTTGTTGCAGTCTGGGACTGCTGGGGTCGACGACTCCCTGAGCCGTGGAAACTCGGATGAGTTGATGACCACGGTGGCGAGCTCGAAATGCTCGCGGTCTCACGTGAAGGTGTGCGAGAAGGCGCTGCTCATGGTGATGACACCGGTCAGTCCCGACATCTTCATCTTGAGGTAGGTGTAGTTGGGGATTGCCATGAATTTGGCGTAGCATGGCCGCCCCAAGATGGTGTCGTAGGACCTTGGGAAGTCCACCACTTTGAAGGTGAGGACCTCCGAGCGGAAGTTGGCTCGGTTGCCAAACGTGATGGGTAGGTTGATCTGCCTGAGTGGGTATGCCTGTGCTCCCGGGATCACCTCATAGAAGGGAGATCCCGCTAGGCAGAGTTCCGACCAGGGGATGCGCATGGCGTCGAGGGTGTCGACGTAGAGGATGTTGAGGCCACTGCCTCCGTCCATTAGCACCTTGGTGAGGCACTTCTTGCGGACGATGGGGTCGATGATGAGTGGGTAGCATCCCGGTCTCATGACATAGGAGGGATGGTCCCTCTAATCGAAGGTGATCGGAGATTCCGACCAATTGAGGAAGGAGGGGACGACCATCTCGGTGGCGCATGCCTCCCTGTAGCACACCTTGTGCTGGCGCTTGGACCAGATGGCGTTGGATCCTCGGAAGATCATGATGCATTCCTCAGGGTCGGGGAAGCCATCTCCATCCTTGCCCACCGCGCCTCCTTTCTTGGCTGCCGCCTCCTTCTTTCGGCCCATCGGCCTATCGTAGGAAACGTTTGAGGAGCTTGTAGTCCTTGTAGAGGTGTTTGACGGGGTAGGCATGTTTGGTGCATAGGCTATCCATGAGCTTGTTGAAGTGGTCAGGTAGGCCCTGTTGGGGCTGCTTGCCCATGCGATCAGCTACGGCGACCAACATGGCGTTGTCCGATCAACACCGATCCTTTTTATTCTTCTTGCCCCTCTATGCGGAGGGGCCCTCGTCTTGGTCCACGCGCTTGGCCTTGCCTTTGTCCTGGCCTCCATTGAAGACCGCTCCGACCACCTCCTCACCGGAGGCGTGGTTAGTGGTGACATCGAGTAGGTCGTGGGTGGTACGGGGCTTCAAGCAGCCAAGCTTATGGATTAGGGACTCGCAGGTTGTCCTAGAGAGGAATGCGTTGATGACATCCGCATCGATGACATCAGGGAGGGAGTTGCATCATTAGGGAACCTATGGATGTAATCCCATAGGGACTCACTGGGCTCCTGTTGACAGCTCTTGAGGTCCCAGGAGTTACCAGGGCAGACATACGTCCCATGGAAATTTCTGACGAAGACCCTCTTGAGGTCCTCCTAGTCGTGGATGCTATTGTGCGGGAGGAATTCAAGCCATGCCCGAACATGTTCCCCCACGCAAATGGGAAGATACTGAATGATGAAATAGTCATCATTCACCCCTCCAACTCGATAGGCGAGCCAGAAATCTTCGAGCCAAATATCGAGGTTTGTCTCTCCGGTGTAGTTGGTGATGTTGGTGGGCGGTCGAAAGCATTGTGGGAACGGCGCTCTCCGGATACGCTGGTCAAAGGCCCACGGTCCCGGGCCCTTGGGACTGGGACTCCAGTCGCCTAGCCGTTGACCATGCCTGGGGCATGTTTCACCGTTCCCCTCGATGGTTCGACCGGGATCCATGTCGCCTGCCCTCACCGCTGCCCAGTGGATGTCATCATCATGCCAGGCCTGCTGCTGGTTGCTGATGACGCTGCGAGCGTCTTGGTGCGGACCAGGCCATTCGTGTACCGGTGAACGGTGGGGAGCAGGCGCCAGGTCGGACCGCGGTGCAGCCACTGCCTCCCGAGCCACGTTCGGCGGCTGTAGTGGTGGGCAGATGGAGCGATCCATCTGGTGCGTCCCTACACCCCAGTGGGGAGAGAGGGCGCGTGTCGGAGTCACGACGTGGAGCTTTCTGCCTGTTGAATGGCGGCGGCTTCTATCAGCGCCCGGAGGTTCTGGTAGACCGCCCGCTCCTGGGGTTCGATGGGCTCGAGAACGCCGCGCAGAAGCATTGCCACAGCGGCGATGTTCTGGCTAGCCTGAGCGAATTGTGGGGGGTCATTCCCCTCGTTCATGATGTCGCGTTGGACCTAGCGAGCGTGACCCCGGGCGCCACCCACCGGGTCATGCGCATGGGGCACAACGTGCTGTACCCAGCGCGCCGGCGCATGCGGCGGTTGGTTCTGCCGCTGTTGTCGTAGCTCCTCGGCGTGCCCTTGTGCAAGCGTGAGGGCCCCCGGACACGGGTTCGGAGGGGTGTGAGTCTACGCAGACTCCGCAACCACCGGCGGCTGCCCCAGAGCATCCGCCATAGCGGACTCCCAGGACGAACGGTGGCTAAGCGCCACATCGCCGATGATGGAGCCTCGCTCTCGGCCTCGTCATCCAAGAATTCATGGAAAGTGTTAGGAGCATAGCTCGCCATTCCCATGAATTCGGATGTGAGAGGGGGCGGCGCTAGCGTCCCTCGGAGCCCCCGAGCGCACACGTCCGTGGGGGACGCGAGGCCGTAGGGGAACCGGTCGTACGGTGTTTGCGGTGCGGAAAAAATGGTCCCTCCGGATAATCGGCGGGAGACTGTAAATAGAGAGTAAATAATAGTATGTATGTTACTCACAGCGGGGTTTGAGTAGAGAGTTTGCTCGGAATGAAGCGCAGATACCTTATCGTTGAAGTCATTGTGCGTCCCGGAGCTGATGGAGGGTGCCCCTCCGACGGGCGCCGGAATGAGTGCCTCCTCACGGAGGTGTAGTACACCGAGCCGGTCGACAACGAAGTCTAGGCTTCCGAAGAGGAAGGCCTAGGATGGCTCGAAGACGGGTGGAACCCACATCCCAACAGGTGGGAATGCGGGAAACTCCAGTGAGCCGAAGCGAGTCATATCGCTTGAGCCCACCATGGCGAAGGTGGCGGAAATGTGGGCCATCTAATGATCAAAAGTGTTGAACGTACAACGTCTTCCCCATGGACGGCGCCAACTGTCGGTGCAGAAAGTGTCCAACACGTAAATATTTGTAGTTTTGTCGTACGTTGTGATCGGAGGTGGCCTAACACTCAATGACACAGGGTTTATACTGGTTCAGACAACGTGCCCTTCGTCCAGTGTGAGTCGATCGGTGACTTTATTCCTGAACCCAGGTGCTCGAAGTTTGCAGTGGGGTTACAAACAAGAAGGAGAAAGATGGGGGGTACAAGAGGCACGGTCGGACTCTGGTCGGAGGGGCCGAGAGTGATGGGAGCTCCGCTATGTGCTAAGTGTTCGAGCGTATGCTCGAGGTCTGAACCCGGTGGTTCTGTTGTTGTGTGCTAGAGAACTTGATCGATCTGAATCAACCTCCTCTGTTGGAGAGAGCGCATCCCCTTTTATAAATGAAGGGGATGGCCTTACAAGCGAGAGGGAGAGAGTGCGTGTGCTACTAAGCCTTGTTGCCCATGCCGGCGGGTATAAGATGATGGTAGGCGCCCACAATACTGTTGCTGTCACTGTTGAATGTCAGATGCATGTGGACGGTTGCGTCGTCTTCTTCAGGTATGGCAGATGTCGGTGTCTGCCACACTGTTTTATCATGTTCGCCCGGTACGGTAAATATCGGTGCCCACAATACTGTTGATGCCTCAGAGGCACGTGGGGGAGCCTTACCGTATTTGTCTAGTATGGGAGTTGATGGCGCCCACAACACTGTAGGGGAAAATGTCAGTGCCTACAACACTGCTTCGGTTCTGCCATGCCAGGTGGGTCGCAACGTACTATCTGGCAGGTGCGCAGGGTACTGTCTGGCAGATCACTAGTATTGCGGTTTGACTTTGTGTACCCTGCCTTACTTTCTCCGTCCGTTTCCTGGTCCTTACTGAGCGGGCGTCCCCGGTCAGTCGGTCCTAGTCGGCTCTGATTGTGCCAGTCGGAGAGGAGCTGTAAGCAGGGGTTCGGCGCATTCCCGGTCGGAGAAGCGGATCGGAGTCGGGCTAGAGACCGAAGCGAGCACTCCGGTCGGAGAGGTGGGCCGGAGTCGAAAGCGGGCGTTGTTCCTCCTCGGCCAGACCTTCCGGTCGGTGATTGAATCGCCCCTCTGGCCTTTTGTTTAGGTTTTTGGGCCAGCCCATGAGTTGCGCGTTGCTCGCAACATTGTCCGTTGGGCCGAGCCTTCATTGGGAAGTCAGTCCATGAGAGACCCCGGGTTTATGAACCTGACAACACTACAAATTCATTGTTGTTTGCCAAAACACACCGCGCTAATTATTTTATTCATTTCTCAGTTTTTAGGAGAGACGGTGAGGAAAATGTCCAAACTACCCTTGTCTTCAACCTCTGGCCCTTCGCAGGGTTATTTGCCGTCACACACCGCTGCTGCCGATTCATCTCTGACCTCCTCTGTCCTTGCGTCGGTGCTCGTCCAGCCACCGGCGCGGCAGCCGCCATGGCGGCGCCTAGCACCTCGGCATGGCAGCTAGCCTAGCGACGGTCGTCTAGACCCTTGGCGTGGCCCCATCCCCCAGTGCGGCAGCCGGCATGGTAGCGGCCGCCTAGCACCTCAACCTGGCGGCGCTCGTCCGGCCCCTTGGCGTGGCCCCACCCCCAGTGCGGCAACCGGCGTGGTAGCGCCCGCCCGGCTCCTCAGCGCAGCGGACAGCTTGGCAATGCTTCTGAAGAACGCAAGCACACAAGTTGACCCAAGATGCTCTTCTGCACGCGACGGCGTCCTACTCGGAGGTGAGCGTGCGCTAGATGAGCTCCGGTGTCGGGAATGAGCTGGTCCCCCTGCTACAGGCCGTCGATCCGATGATCACGAGCGAGGCAAGTGAGCACACACCGACGGTCAGGGAGATCCAGAGTGGCTGGGGGCGGCTCGGCCACCCAAGCCGGCGTGGCTAAGGGCTCCGACGACGACGACATCAGTGAGCAGTAGAAGGAAATGTGTTACAATAAAAATTCCGCAAAGGGCCGGAGGTTCAAGACAAGGGTAGTTTGGACATTTCCACCTTCTTTCTCTCCAAAACTAAAAAATGAATAAAATAATGAGTGCGGTATCTTTTGGCAAACAACCGTGAATTTGTAGTGTCTTCTAGCAAATTCATGATCCGGCGGTGTGTACCGGCCAATTACTTGTTTCTCCGGTGTCCCACAACAAAATTTGCCTAAACATAAAATTTAAATTTCTTTCTATATTGTGTCTAATACTTTAGGAATGGACAATTAAGGATTCCATGTGCACATTGCACAAACCAGCAGATAATGTAAATGTGTAACACTAAATGCCCAGGATGCATAAAGCATGTAGCATTTTATGTCAACATTAAGGAAGGCAATTTGTGAACTCACCATCTCTGGTTTAACATCAAAGCCATATTGATTCAGAATCATCTTCAGTCCTTGGCTCATCAGGATGCGGTCCTCGTTCTTCAACTTCATTTTTTCTTGGGGTACTAAAAAGTGCATGAGATTCTGCAAGCCCCACATCACCTCCATCACAATTTCATCAAACAGGCACGGTATACCCTGAAAGAAATGGCAGCAAAATTGGAGCCAATTTTATCCACAAACATAAGCAAACAACGGGAGCTTTACAAATCAAGGTTCTTTCAATGATTCCTTTATATTCAGGCTTTCCAACGGCCATTTTCTGCCCAGGGCGGTACCGCCTCATGATCAACTCAGCAAGCTCGAAACTAAGACTGGTATCATTAATGGCACTGGACATGTGCTTGAACTCTCGAAATTCACACGGTAAAACGAACTGATAAAGAAATGAACAAGGACAAGAATGTTAAGGGGCAAAAAAGAAAAATCCAATCAGATACTCTGTCCACAAATATATACTATGTCAAACTATCTTAGGTTTGACCAAATATATATGAAAATATATCAAGATCTGTGCCACGAAATTAGTATCACCGCAATGATGATCAATCATGAAATATATTTTCATGGTGTACTTAATTGATGTCATAGATATGAATTTTTCTATAAACTTGGTCAAGAAAGTTTGACTCAATAGAAACCTAGAAATAGCTATATATATTTTGGGACGGAGAGAATATAACACTATGTCTCAAGATCAAGAGGCAAGCAATTCTGCAGGAATATTGCAATCAATGTTTCAAAAATACAGTCAATTCCACCGAAAGCCTTATCATAATCTGGCACTTCACATTTGACTAGGAAGATCGTACTGGCACGTTAAATAGTGGTAATTTTCCATCTAAGAAATTATATCATACATCCAAGACTTCACTGACCATGTAGCATCATCTCCAATTTGCCCACTTTTCTCCAAAGACCCAAAACTGCTCTAGGCAGTAAAACAACTAGATGCATTGCCTAGGTGTTATCAAAGCAGGGCTGCTGTGCCCAGTTACTAGTTAGTCTTGTTCTCAATCATTGCACCAATTTCCAAAGTTTGGAATTTTGAAAAGCTGTACTTCTCTAAACGCGCTGCCTAGCACAACCAAAATATTACTGCAATCATAAAAGATGTAGCATTTTTCAAGTCCTTAATTTCTTGCAATGTTGTTCAGAATAAGTTATTGTGTTATGATGCAACGCATTTTGAAAACAGACAAAAGTTGTGTTCTTTGGCTGTAGGAGCATATTAGAGGTCAATCATCCCTAGTTCGCAATCACTAAACAGAACTGGTGAATAACAATGGTTTTTGTCTGCAATAATCTTTTCTTTAAACTAAATCTCTTCCAACCATGGTGATGAATATAGCTTTTGAGCGTGCATGCATACATGGACCAGCATCATTCCTCACAGCATTACAGAAAAAATTGCATGTTGAATAAGTTAATGAGCAAATAAATAATGAATACTGAGTTGTGCTCGCATTACATGAATGGATCAAGATCAGTACCAAGTTCAAAATGGCAACAAACAATGTAAAAAAATAATGATCAGAAGGAAGCGGGATGGGGGGGGGGGGTTGCGGGCAGAGACCTTCTCGACCCTATCAGGCAAGCCAAAGTATGCCCAGATATCCTGGAGTTGACAGAGAAAACAGAAAGATAGGGTCAATGCAAAGAGAGCCAATCAAGCACAAGAGTAACCAGGTAGGGAATACCAAAGCAAGTACCTTCATGGCATCTGGTCGTTTGAGGTCGCCCCCACGCATAATGAAAATTGCAAAACCAGAGGGCGTCTCAAACAGCACCAAGATTCCACAACGTTGCACATCACGAGCTGCGAACACACAAACCAAGGAAACTTAAGCGAGCTGGATTAAAAGAAATGTGAGGTTATCAATCACTCATTCAGATATCACACGTGAAAGCAGTTGTGGATCCAAGACTGAACGGTCCTCGCCTCTGCCCAATAACTGTTGCATCCCCTTTGTAAGCACCACCACCCAGAACCTCACTCGGTCAGATCCCCCAACCCTAACTTGCCGATGGAGGGGGATGAGCAGGGTGTTCAGGTATGCGGGATCAATTACAAATGGGTTTATATCAGCTCTCCCTATGGAATGCACATGCTTCTACAAATTAAGGCTCCTCTCTAGGGGTTTTATTTCTCATCCTCACGCACCACTTCAAAGTTCTTCCTTCTGACATGGGAGGGATCCAGAGAGGAGGATAACAGCAAGCTGCAACCATATATGGCAGTACAAGAACAGAAGAGTATCGCACCCATAAACTTCAGTTTGCTGCTGGTTTATGACAACATTATGAGCATCAAATCTAGGACAAATCGGCTACAAAGTGAGGTAGGCAAAATCTACTAGTTTGATGCAATGTATGTTAACAGTTAGCATACCAGTGTGTTGTGTCAACACTAACCTACCACACACATTAAAAAGGAGGGGGAAGGTACAAAACTTAAGTTCAATATCAATTCTTTGCCCCAAACCAGGTGTGAACCAAATTAGTGTATCAGGCGGAGGACTGGGCGTCGGAGACAATATGCGCCTTGGAGACAACATAAGCCTCATCCCTGTCGACCTACACGGCATTACTGGTGACCGAAAGAACTTTGCTGTTCGTGCTCTGTGCTTCACCATGTAGGTCTTCTGCTTCACTGCTGATGACGATACCTCTCCCTCTTCAGACTGCATAGACAACAATATTATGCTATGAAATAATGATCTGAAGAAACAACTGGACATGAAAACAGCCCAGTGCTCCCTCACAGTACTATAGCAATAGAGGTCAATGCAATTCTAGCATCAGCAAATACTGCAGTATTACACCACAAACATTGACAACAAATTAAAATGCTAGCCAAGACTCCAAACGCTACTAAAATTGTGTGTTGGGTGTGGGTGTGTGTGCGTGTGTGGGGGGGCGGGGGGCGGGGGGTACACAACTTATAGCCAGATATTCCATCTAATCTTCAAAAATGTTTTATTTAACCTATAGCAATAGGAGGTCAATGCAAATGTAGGTTATTTAACTTATGCGATACTAAAATGTTTTATTTGACTTATTTTGGTATGGCCAAAACAAATGGCACTGCAAATGTAGGCAATCGCTATTTTAAATGTTCTAGGTTGAAGAGAACAATAATATCAATACATTACCGACTTCAGGGAACAGATTACTTATCTTTCTACACCTAAAAAAACGTCGAAGGCTTTCGTCCACAGGCCTTGGTGCACGCGCCCGATCCCTGTCTATGCAGGTCCATCTACGTCTACGATACGGAAGATCAAAACGATACGGAAGAAGATCAAATGCTCCCTCCTTGCGTCCAAACTCCGTATCCGCATAATCAGCTACAATAGCCATCAAGACGCATCTGCAATCGACCACGCACCTAACGTCGACACGACAACACTCCAATTCACCACCCTTCACATCGTGCACCGACCAAGGTTTTTTTTATCGGCCGAAATTCACAGAAATTTTCAAAATTTCCATTCTATCTCCAGGGTCCGATAAAATTTGACATTGGCCAAATTTTTCCCTTTTTTCCTGCTCCCACACAGACAACCCAAATTCAGCCGTGCGATGGTCTCACACTATAATGTTTTATTCTTGTTTTTATCTGTGAACAAGTGATGTTTAATAGCTTAGGAATAGTTTCAAGTCAAATTCTACGAATTTGTTTCAAAACAATTTGAATTTTTTTTGAATTTGGTCCGATATTTTCGATATATCTTGCTTACCCTATTTATCCATGACCTCCGATAAATTTTTATTTCCGATAATGAAAACCTTGGCACCGACAACCGTCTCCACTCCACCATCATCGGCAGCCGTTGTTGCCACTCTCCCACGCTGCGCCATCATCTCCAATTCGCCATCGCAAGCCACCAGCATGGTCCAAGTCGCCGTCGGCCGCACCACGCAACAATCCGGCAGCCCAGTCCTCCACGACAGTCGTGCTGCTTGCAGCGACCATCTGGAGGCAGAGAGAAGGAGCGCCACCGCTCTCTCCATCATAGGAGCCCGCAGTGCTGCCCAGCTGTGCGTGCATGAGTTTTTTGTTTGTCTTTCTTTTCCTGTTTTTCTTTATTCTTTTCTTTTTTTCCTTTTAACATACTCCATATAATAGATGTATACATGCATATCTCTTCTCTTCTCTACACCTAAAAAGACTTTAAATTCATCATCTACCTAGGGATACCAAGTCCGGTCTACCTGTATCGCATTCGGTCTGCTAGACACGTACGAAGTCATGTCCCACAGCCCCAGAAGTTCGACGGGGAAGCGTGAGCTCACAAAGGACGGCCAAGGCTAGGGCGCCCTGTACGAGTCAGCGTACATATCCACCGGCGCGACGAGGTCCCACCATGGCAGCCGTCCGTACCACGCCACGCGGCATGGAGGTCCTGTCGGGGACCAATACTAGGGTATCCGAAGAGGAGGAGCTAATGGTCGTTATACGGTAATCCATCCAGGCAGTCAAAGGTGCGATTACAGCTCCAACCAACACCGAGACCGCGGGCTCCGCCTCGTACGTCACCGAGACCGTAGCCTCCGCCTCGCCCGACCCCAAGGTCGTGCGATCCGCCTCGCCCGACCTTTGGGGGCGGGCTCCGCCTCGTCCGACACCGAGACCGCGGGCTCCGCCTCGCCCGACCCCAAGGTCGTGCGATCTGCCTCGCCCGACTCCAATGTCGTGCGATCCACCTCGCCTGACATCTAGGGGCGGGCTCTGCCTCGTCCGACACCGAGACCATGGGCTCCGCCTTGCCCGACCTCTAAGGGTGGGCTCCGCCTCGCCAGACCTCTGCTCGCGGGCTCCGCCTCGCCCGACCCCAAGGTCGTGCGATCCGCCTCGTCTGACACCGAGGCCGTGGGCTCCGCCTCGCCCGACCCCCGAGGGTGAGCTCCACCTCGCCCGACGTCTGAGGGCTGGCTTTGCCTCGTCCGACCCCTTGGGCACGGCTCCTAACGGGAGCGGTCACGTCTCAACATGACCCGTCCCCGTGACTTGTCATTTCAGGGAACTCACATCGTCCACAGTGACGGACGCGCGGTCACTATGCTGCCTACTCCCTGTACGGCTGCTGGTCAGCAGCTGGTTCGCCGCGCCACCTGCTGGGGCGGAGTGGGACGTTACAACCCACTGACAATGCCAGGGCATGGCATCATCGGCGAACAGGCACCCGGCGTGGAGCTGTCCCTGTCACCACCTGTCGTGTCAGTGGGGCCCGCACAGAGGAAAGAAAAGGCTCGGCGACCCTGAAGGACTTCGTCTCCCTCTCGTTCTTCTTTTTTCTCACGTTGTAACCCGTGCTTTCTCTTGGCCTATAAAAGGGAAAATAGAGCGTCCTACTAAGGGGCATCGCACGAGATCGCATCGCATCGCACGGCATCGCACCACATCAGATAAAAACCACTAGCATTGAGCCTCAAACACATAGCCGAGCAGCGACCGAGCTCTCGGTACCCCTTCATTCTTTCCACTAGAGACTTGGGACCTGTCCCTCTCTCGCCCATTTGTAACCCCTACTACGAATTTTTCAGTGCTAGTAACACGAGCAACAGCAACGAACTAGACATAGGGACAATCCACCCAAACTAGTATAAACCTCGTGTCCTCTTAGCACACCATCCGAGCCAGACATGCAATATTAGAAATTTACTCGTTGGTGTTTACTCGAAACACCGATAGTTGGGTCCCGGGCGCGCGCGTGCGGGACCTGGACTTCATCATCACAATGGAGGGAGAGCTGGCGCGGGCACCTGTTGTCATTCAGCCTCTCCACTCTGCCGACCTCGATGCGATTGCCGAGGTGCTTGAGGAGCTACGGATGCACACACCAGAGGCTCATGCTCCCTGGAGTAGCCAGCTCCTCGGCTTTGACTAGGTCACCTCACCTTCTCGTTCGCTAATGTCATATCACAACTCACCAGGGGAGAGCCCCTCTCTCCGAAATACCTCATCTGGAGTGCCCCGACAGTGCTCCCGTTCGGTCTCCGCAACGCCGTAGAGACCCTTGGCCACCTTGTGGCACCACGCATGCCTTCAACCCTGCGAACGACGAGTTCGTGGGGGTGACCGAATACGTCATGGAGTCTTTCCACGACCTCCTTGCGGGAGAAATGGAGTCGCCCTCCACCTCTGACTCCAGCAGGGGAAGCCATCACACCTCTCGTGAATGATTCATGGCAGGTACCCCCAACAGACACATCGAAAGTGTCCACGAGGAGGAGGCTACCCCGACGAATGGCCTCGACGATGAGGTCGAGGGAGATGCAGGGGCCCCACCCTGCCTGCGGGTGGAGTAGCTGAAGGCCTGGCACACAGCTCGAGGAAGCACGACTACAGCTCGAGCAGGAACGCATGGAGCTTGATCGCGAGATCGAGTGCCACAGAGACGGTGGGCGCACACGTGTCATGGCTCGTGACGTGAACCACAGGATCATTGAGGATGATGAAGCCCTCCCACACTTTGTCCGGGTGAGCCAAAACATCGCTGTTGTGGTGGCTTTGCTCCGTGGTCTTCTAGGGGCCATGACGTCTGATGAGCGTCGGGCCCATCATGAGATTCGCACGCTGCTCGAGCGCGCGGCGGCACTGCAGGCCGAGAGCTCGCTATCTCGGCGACGCGAGCTCAACGCCAGCCAGAGCACGCCCTTAGAGCGACCTGACAAGGACACATCAGTCCACCAGGCACTGCAAAGTGATCGGCCATGCATCACGGTTCGGGTACATGAGCGCCTCGACTAGAACCGTGACACTCTCGATGCCCGTAGGCGCACCTACGGCGATGCGATGGAGGGGGCTAGCCACAGCTACCACCCTCGATGTGACAGACACTATGATAGCAGTGAGGACTGAAGCCTGAGCCCTGGCCTACCGGGACCTCAGGCCTTCAGCCGACACATCCTCAACGCTGCCTTCCCGCCAAGGTACCGACCACCAACCAACATCCCGAAATGCTCTAGGAAAACGAACCATGGACTATGGCTCGAGGATTATCAACTTGCCTGCCAAGCCGGTGGGGCGGATAATGATGATTTCATTATCCACAACCTTCCATTGTTCTTGGCCGATTCGGTGCGGACATGGTTGGAACACCTTCCGCCCAACAGAATCCAAAGTTGGGCGAACCTAAAAGAGATCTTCGTGGGCAACTTCCAAGGCACGTACAAGCATCCTAGGAACCCATGGGATCTCAAGAATTGCCAGCAAAAGGCCAGAGAGACCCTCCGTGGGTACATCCGGCGCTTCTCCCGGCAGTGCAACGAGCTACCTAACGTCGCCGACGTCGATGTTATAGGAGCTTTCCTGTCCGAGATGACCTATGAGTCCCTGGTGCACAAGCTAGGATGTAAGAGCCCATGAACCACCAAGGAACTCCTTGACATCGCCACCAGCCACACCTCGGGCGAGGAAGCGGTCGAAGCGATCTTTGACCGCCTCAAAGGCAACGCGAAGCGGGACGAGGACACCGGGGAGGGCGCCTCCAACCATCCTATCAAAAAGAAGAACAAGTAGCGGCGCGAGAGCTCGCTCGTGACCACCACCAACCATAGAGGGGATCAGAAGCCCATGGAGGGTACTCTGAACCACTTTGAGAAACTACTCGAGGGGCCATGCCTGAACCATGCCTTCCCCATCAAGCATCTGTACAAGGACTGCAACCTCATGAAGTGTTCTTGTCTAGAGGTTCCAACAAGGGAGAGCATGGGAAGGACCCCAACCCAACCACGGACGACACTGAGGGTAAGGACGGCTGCTTTCCAATGCCGGATGGCTATCTCATGATCTTTGGGGGTCGGCAGCCTACGACTCCAAGCGCCGTCAGAAGTTCGTGCACCGCGAGGTCTATACGGCCGAGCCGGCCGCGCCTACTTTCCTTCGGTGGTTGGAGTCTGCCATAACCTTCGATCGGACCGACCAACCAGGGAACGTCCCGTAACCAGGGAGATATCCGCTCATGGTCAACCCGATCATCGACATGAAGCGGCTCTCCAAGGTACTGATGGATGGAGGCAGCGGTCCCAACATCATGTACGCCAAGACCCTCAACACTGTCAGCATCGACCGATCGCGCATCCGGCCAACCGGAGCGCCTTTCCATGGCATCGTACCTGGAGAGCAAGCTGTGCCACTTGGGTAGATTGATCTACCCATCACCTTTGGGAATCCATCCAATTATAGGACAGAAACCCTCACCTTCGAGGTGGTGGGGTTCCATGGAACCTACCACGCCATCCTGGGATGTGCATGTTATGCGAAGTTCATGGCCATCCCCAACTACACCTACCTAAAGCTGAAGATGCTCGGCCCAGGCGGGGTCATCACCATCGGCACCTCCTTCCAGCATGCCTACGAGTCCGAGGTCAAGTGCTGCGATCACGCCGCGTCAATCGTCGCCTCCAAGGAGCTTGCGGCCATTAGGAAGGAGGTGGTCAAAGAAACGCCCGACCACTAGAGGTCGGTCGGGTCTTTTGAAACCATGGAGGGCACTAAGGAGGTCCTCATAGGACCTAGCGGCTCCAAGAGCAAGGTGGTGTGCATTGGCACTACGCTTTCCTCCGAATAGGAAAGCGTGCTCGTCAACTTCCTCCACGCCAACAAAGACATCTTTGCGTGGAAGCCCTCAGACATGCCAGGCATTTCGAGGGAAGTCACCAAGCATACCTTGAAGATCAAGCCAGGCTCCAAGCCGGTGAAACAACGCCTGCATCGCTTCGATGAGGGAAAGCATAGGGCCATCGGTGAGGAGATCGTGAAGCTTTTGGCAGCCGGGTTCATCAGGGAAGTTGTCGATGAAATATGGTCGGTAGTCTACCCAGGGGTATGCCCAAGGTAGTAGATTGTCGACAAACAAATGCGCAAGCTACGAACAAGACGGTGACGCAAGACAAACACGAGGTTTTATCCAGGTTCGGCCGCCAAGAAGGCGTAATACCTACGTCCTGCGTCTGATTGTATTGCTGTATGTCAATGAGAGGTGTTTTTTAGAGGGGTCCCCTGCCCACCTTATATAGTCCGAGGGGCAGGGTTACAGATCTGGAAAGTAATCCTAGCTAGTTACAATTGCCATAGGTGGCCGGATAAGGATTCCTATTCTAACCGACCAGGATCTTGCTTGATCGCCAAATCCGTCTTGACTCCTTTTGCGGGACTCCGAACAGGTTGGCCGGGCCACGCGTCGTCTTTAGGTGGACCAGACCCTCTGATCTGGGCCGGCCCAAGCCTAGCCGTAAGGGTATAGGGATTAATACCCCCACATCTAGTCCCCGAGCACCATGTATTATGCTGCAACACGCCATTTTAACCTTCTCCGAACAGTGAGGCTTGAGTTCTTGACATCTCTGACCACCGTTGTCACCGGAGAAGTAGTTTGTCCGAAGAATGTATGGTGCTCTTAAGAAAAAAGAAAAAGATTTCCGTCTTGGAAAGTGTGCCCACTTGTATTTCTGAAAAGAAATGTAAGTGCGTCTTTGATCATCAGAGGCGTAGGGGTTGAAAAACAAACACATTCACCACAAGGTGAAGTGTGCCCACTTAGTCCCCGAGCCTGGTAGTAGGTGACGTAGGCACGTGGTGCCAGGGTCTAAAAAAGAATTCCCGGTTAAGTTGAGAATCCAATCGTCGTACAGGCGATACGAGATGCACCGGCAGGTGCATCGTAACGATGTAGTCCCCGAGCTTGTTGGAAGGCGAGGTATGAGCCTTGTAGCAAGGTCTAAATAAATGCCTCTCAACTATATGTGAGTACAAATCACATGTAGCCGAGGAGAGCGGTCTCCGAGCAGTGGTCGGGATAGTTCTTGAGCATGATAGTAATCCTGACAATCAGTCAAAGCATAGGGGTCAATTAAATAAACACATTCACCGCAAGGTGAAGTGTGCCCACTTAGTCCCCGAGCCTGCTGGTAGGTGACGTAGGCACATGGTGCCAGGGTGTAAAAAGAATTCCTAGTTAAGTTGAGAATCCAATCGTCATACAATCAATACGAGATGCACCGGCAGGTGCATCATACCGATGTAGTCCCCGAGCTTGCTGGAAGGCGAGGTATGAGCCTTGTAGCAAGGTCTAAATAAATGCCTCTCAACTGTATGTGAGTACAAATCACATGTAGCCGAGGAGAGCGGTCTCCGAGCAGTGGTCGGGATAGTTCCCGAGCACGTTAGTAGTCAGAGCAGTCCCCGATCACGGTGGTGGTCTGGGTAGTCCCCGAGCACGTTAGTGGTCAGAGCAGTCCCCGAGCTCGGTAGTGGTCTGGACCATCCCTGAGCACGAGACATGCAGCGAAGAAATGAATGCCGCTTGAACTGTTATTTGGTGTATTTATCTTCTTACTCTGTCAAGTCCAATCTGACACGTCTGGTCAGAAAAAACAGACGGGTATAGCACGCTATACTGCCTTCCTGTCCTTTCAAGCAAACAGTCGCTTGGCACCTGTAAGAAGGTGCGCCAGTGTGGGCCTTCTCACACTAGCAACGAAGAGGCGCGTACACTGGTAGCGAAAGTGCGCGTTTATTGGCATAGATCTCGAGGTTGTGAAAATAACCGTCTTTGGCGCGTGCGCACATCTCCCAAGAATATCGGGCGGACGAAACAGCGGAACTCTTGGTTATTTATAATATAAAATTGGTAAGTTACTTTTTACCGATCCCCATTACCATTCGCCACCGCAGCCTTCTTCTTCCTCTTGCCAACCCTAAATCCTCCGAAATCATCGCCAATCACCCCTCCACCGCATCCACCTCCATCAGCAAGGGCGGATTCATGGCGAAGAGTGACGCCCAGAAGAAAGCCGGAGTCATGGCGAAGGAATGGTGGAAGTCAAGAAGCAACGAGCAGACCATCGAAGACCTCGTCACCATGGGAGTACTCCACAACAAGGAACTCGTGGGATGGCGCGCGCCGGAAGGAGAAGGGTACCCCGATCCACAACCAAGTGAGATTGTGGTTTTTGAAGATTTCTTCAAGCGGGGTTTTGGGGTTTCAGTGCACCCTTTCCTTCAGGGGCTCTGTTTGTATTACAAGATTGGGATTTGCAATCTGCATCCCAACTCGATTCTTCTTGTCTCCACCTTCATTCATCTTTGCGAAGCATATGGTGGCTTCCAGCCCCATTTTGACTTCTTTCGCCATTTTTTCTGTCTGCGGAAGAAAGGGAGCGGCGTCTCGAAGATAGCCGAGGGTGTGTACATCAATCTGCATGACAGGATGAAGGCCCAATACTTGCACTGCCCTTGGAACACATCGCTGGAGGACTGGTACAAGAAGTGGTTCTACATCCGCGAGGAGCCGAACACAATCACATTGTGTGATGTGGGGTTCATTCCGGAGAAGAAGAACAGCTGGTCAGAAAAGCCCGAGCACCTGGAACAGATCCAAGAACTAATTGGGTTGATCCCATGGAGGAAGTTGGACGGTCCGAGCATGGTCGGAAACTTCATCAGCCGAAGGATCCAGCCTTGCCAGAGGAGGGTACATCCTGGCTACGAATACCAAGGTAGCGTAGACCCAACTAGGACCAGGCAAGGGGCGCTTGACAAGATAGAAGTCAAGGCCAGGATTGGAGAGCTATTCAACTTAGCTGATCCAAATTATGTCAGGTTGAGCGACATCGAGCATGCTTTCAAGCTGGCCCGACCTCCCCCAAAGGTAAATTATGCTACCTTGTACCTGTAGAGTTATGTTGTAATAGAAACTTACTGTGTTGTCGCCTTTATGTTTTTCATAGGAATGGTCGTGACATAGCAGCAGTGTTCGTGTCTCTACCACCTGGTGTAGATTGGCTGCAAGTTGCTAGCCCAACCGCCCAGACTGGCACCAGGATCGAAGACGTCGACTGGGCCGTACTCGGGGTTGGGGAGGAGGCAACGGCTAGGGCTGCTGATAGGCGGCTGGCGGCCAGCAAGCGTCGTCAGGCCATTTTTACACTGTCAGATGATGAAACAGAGGGTGCAGACATCTGCCGACTCGTCCCTCGAAAGAGGAGGAGACAACAGGAGTCGATGGAGCAGGGTGACTCCTCTGTGCCAGTGGGACTCGGATCACCGACCACTGCAATGTAGAGGACAAGCGACAAAGGGGTCGATCATCAAGCCCCGACACCGGTACAGGTCGTGGAAAGAGACCCGGTGGCACCCGTGGAGCATGCGGAGCAAGCACGGACGAAGAGATGCGCCTTTGCCACATCATTCTACGCTTCCAAGCTGTAAGTATTTGTAACCTTGATGTAAGCTTACAATTTATATTGAACACTGTTGTCTTGTGAACTTATCTCTGATATATTAGGTCGGCATCCACCAAAAATCCCGACCAACTAGCCGGGTGCGGCATGGCTCCGCCAGCCGTGATAGAGAAAACTGCCCAGCAGCCGGCTATGGAGGAACCTGTAGCAGAAAGTCCGTCGGAGCCTCAGCAGACGAGCGGCCAGACGATAGTCCCCGAGCAGTTGGTCGAGGGGAGAGCCGAGCCAAGTACAAGTGTTGTTGCTTTGTTGGTAGTAACATCTGTAGTGCAGGCTTAGAAGCCAAAGTAGTCCATCTCCAAGAGGAGAATAGCCATGTGGCCATAGAGTGTGGTCGCCTGAAGGAGGACAACAAGAAACTGGCACACGACCAGTCGCAACTCTAGGTCAACACAACCAAGATTAAGGAGGAACTAAAAAGCAAGTATTCCAGACCACCTTACTCATTCTGTTGCCCACGTTATCTTGTCATGGCGTGACATTTTAATATCTTGTACGGTTTGCAGTTTTGAAAGTCAATGCCAAGAAGCATCTGGAAACCGTGATGAAAGATCACGATGGCTAGAAGGCGCGATGCCTAGAGATCATCGAGGATCGGGACACATGGAAGAACTAGTGCCAGGAAGTGGCAACTGACATTTTGCCCGTCCTCAACCTTATCGACCCAGCGCTTACAGAGGAAGCGCCACATTCACCGCAGCTTGGACTGGTCGAGAGATGCCAAAAGGCATGGGAATGGTTCCAAGAGTTCGTGAAGGAGGCATGTGAGTATACAGGCGCACATGTGCTAAGCATGGTGCGTGCCCACTACCCCCTGATCGATCTCAAGTGCCTGGAGGTTGGGTACCCGAAGGAGGTAAATCCAGACAAGGCTAAGGAGCTTTGGATGACCCAGCTGGACCTGTCTTCAAAGATAATTGGTGACATTAACCTGTGTGGAGGTGGGACAGCACCTGTATAGGGTACGCCATCAACAAGCCAGCTGGAAACGCCATCAGTTGTGAGCCAACCGATGAAGCCTGTGGTCACGACCAGCCAGGCATCGGTGGGGCCATCCTCTTCAGCTCGAACAGTACAAAAGTCCCCGAGACTCGAGCGGGATGTCAGAAGTAGCGAGTAGTAGGTGCCGCGTGCCCCGACCAGCCAACAGAATAGGCTAGAGCTGTAGAAAAAGGATGTAGTTGTGTTATTGTAAACTTGTACCTCTTCAGGCAAGCTTGTAATAACGTAACTGTATATCATTATAAGCTTATTTGTTTTGTATAAAACGTATTTAAGCTTGAAACTCGTGTTGGCGTAACTAAGTGAGAACATGTTAGCGTTCTGTTTAGTTGTACCAGTTTACTCGACACGTCATCTTGAAAAGTTTGGACGGCCCTGATTTGGCATGTGGTCGGAGTGTGAGGTGCATGACTTGTGCACACGCAGACGTGAACAAGTCAAACCAGGGGGGACCTGCCGATCACCCATAGCGTAGAGAGCGGATCCCATGCACGCATTGAGAGGAGCCGGAGACAGGGCCTGCTCCGAAAACCCATGAAGGAATGGTGGTTGGCTTTGACTGGCTAAGTTAGAATAACCGTAGAATTTGAAATAACACAATCATAGTGGTCGGAGAAATCATAATAACTTTATTGAATTAAATCAAAAGTACAAGAGGAGTACATATCTCAGCAGTTAAGCATAGAAACGCCTAAGCTTATCGATGTGCCATGAATTTGGTACATCCGTACCATCCAGGTGAGCTAACCTGTAAGACGTTGGTCATGTGACTTCCTTGATCATGAAGGGCCCCTCCCATGGAGTTGCAAGTTTATGGACGCTAGCCTGATTTGTCTTCCACTTGAGGACCAGGTCCCCGACCACGAAGAACCGCTCCTTAACGTTCTTGTTGTAGTACCTACGCAAAACAGCAAGGTATTTGGCTGTACGTACGCAAGAATCGAGCCGCTTCTCTTCTGCACTATTCACTTCTAGCTCCCTCGCTTCATTGGCCTTGTCTTCATCGAAGTTCTCTACCCGTGCTGATCTGAAGGCTATATCTGCTGGGAGCACTGCCTCAGCACCGTAAACCATAAAGTATGGTGACACGCCGGTATTGTGACTGGGCTGGGTTCTGAGGCCCCAGACCATGGCTGGTAACTCTTTGAGCCATCTTCCGGGTGCTTTGTCGTTTTCTCTGTACATCCTCTTCTTCAATGCGTCCAAAATCATACCGTTTGCCCGCTCAACCTGTCCATTAGGTCTAGGGTGCGCCACCGAGACGTATTTTACTACTATGCTCCTTTCATCGCAGAAGTCCCAAAAAGCGTTCTCGGTGAACTAAGTACCCAGATCAGTGATGATGCTGTTGGGTATGCCGAAGCGGTGGATGACCTGGTCGAGGAACGTAACAGCCTTTTCTGAGGATGCATGTACTAGAGGCATGTACTCTATCCACTTAGAAAATTTGTCGATCAGTACAAAGACACATGTAAATTTCCCAGGAGCCGGTTTGAATGGCCCGATCATATCCAGTCCCCAGCATGCGAAGGGCCAAGAGGTTGGTATTGTCTAGATCTCATGTGCTGGTACATGGATTCTCTTGGCGAAGAACTGACAACCCTCACAGTGCCGGACTAGCTTCTCTGCATCAGCTACCGTTGACGGCCAATAGAACCCTGCTCGGAAAGCCTTGCCGACCAGCGTTCTAGAGGCTGCGTGGTTGCCATAGGAGCCGGAGTGGATTTGGTCCAGAAGATGTTCGCCATCCTCCCGGGTTATACACTTCATCAAGATTTTCTCTTTTGCGTTCTTGCGCCACAATTTGCCATCGACAAGCAGATACTGCTTACTGCGACGCATCAAGCGCTTGTTTTCTGTCCGATCAGTGTAACCGTTGCCATCTGTTAGGTACCTGATGAAAGGTTCTCTCTAGTCGGGCTCATGCGTGGTCAGAGGTGGCTCAGTGGAGCTCGACGCTGGAACTGTAGCCACCAATTGCTTGTTTAGAGGCTTGTCGACCGTGGGATCTTCCTCCTCGATGGAAGGAGTGAGCAGGTCTTGAACAAATATGCCATGTGGGACTTTAGCATGGGATGATCCTAACTTTGACAGCGCATCTGCTGCTCGATTTTTGTCCCAGACCACAAGTGTGTACTCGATGTCGTAGAACTTGCCTTCTAGCTTTCTGATCGACTTGCAGTATGCATCCATCCTTTCACTGGTCGTGTCCCAGTCCTTGTTGAGTTGGTTGATGACCAGAGCCAAGTCTCCATAGACATAGAGATGTTTAACACCGAGCTCGATCGCAATGCGCAAACCATGTATGCATGCTTCATATTCAGCTGCATTATTAGATGCTGGGAAATGAATCCTGAGGACGTACCGGAGCTGCTCCTTGGATGGTGACACAAAAAGGACTCCTGCTCCAACGCCGTCGATGTTGAGAGAACCATCGAAGTACATCTTCCAATACTTGTCGGGCCCTTGAGAGGTAGGCGTGCTTAAGTCTGTCCACTCAACGATGAAATCGACGAGTGCCTGAGACTTGATTGTAGTACGGCTTGCGAATTCCAAGGAGAAGGGGCATAGCTCCATTGCCCACTTGATGATGTGCCCGTTCGCATCCTTGTTACTAATGATGTCTCACAGAGGGTACTCAGTCATGACCACCACACGATATCTGTCGAAGTAATGTTTCAACTTTTGGGATGTTATCAGTATGGCGTAGATCAATTTTTGGATCTGTGGGTACCTGGTCTTGGATTCATTGAGCACCTCACTAATGAAATAGATTGGTTGCTGTACCTTGTAGACGTGGCCGGGCTCATCGCGCTCGACCACCATGGCAGTGGAGACCACACGATTAGTTGCCGCAATGTAAAGCAGAAGTGTTTCATCTTCTCTGGGAGCAGTAAGGACTGGAGGTGACGTAAGGTATTGTTTCAGCTGTGTGAAGGCAGCGTCTGCTTCCTCCGACCACTCAAACTTCTCAGATGCTTTGAGCAGTTTAAAGAACGGTAATCCCTTTTCGCCTAATCTTGATATGAAACAGCTAAGAGCAGCCATGCATCCGGTAAGCTTCTGGACATCCTTCACCTTTTTGGGCGGCTTCATGTCCAAGACAGCTTTGACTTTCTCCAGGTTAGGGCGTATGCCGTCGTGACTGACGATGTTGCCAAGTAGTATGCTAGAAGGAACACCAAAGATACACTTCTTTGGGTTTAATTTCCATTGGAATGTGTTAAGGGCTGTAAAGGTGCGTTCTAGGTTGTCAACAAGGGTATGTGCTTCCTTGGTCTTGACAACTACATCATCAACATAGGCCTCGACGAGGTCGTCTTTTATCTTGTCTTTGAGGCAGGCCTGTATAGCGCGTTGGTAGGTAGCCCCTACGTTCTTGAGCCCAAACGACATGGTCGTGTAGCAGTAGGCGCCGAAAGGGGTGATAAAAGATGTCTTGATCTGGTCGTCCTTTTTGAGAGCGATCTGGTGATAACCAGAGTAGCAATCGAGAAAGGAAAGCGATCTGGTGATAACCAGAGTAGCAATCGATCTGGTGAGAGCGGTTGAATCTACGACCTCGTCTATGCGAGGTAAGCCAAAGGGGTCCTTAGGGCAGTGTTTGTTGAGATCAGTGTAATCAACGCACATTCTCCATTCATTATTCTTTTTGCGTACAAGAACCGGGTTGGCTAACCACTCCGGATGATACACTTCTTTGATAAATCCGGCTGCCAAAAGCTGTGTAACTTCTACCCTAATCACCTCCTTCTTGTCGCGAGCGAACCGTCGTAGGTTCTGCTTGATAGGTTTGGCCTTGCTGTTGACATTCAAGGAGTGCTCGATCAAGTTCCGAGGTACACCAGGCATGTCAGTAGGTTTCCATGCGAACACATCCACGTTGTTCCTCAAGAACCTGATGAGCGCGTCTTCCTATTTGGGATCCAGGTTGGCCCTGATAAAGGCCGTTTTGCTAGGATTGCCGTCGACCAGCTGGATCACCTTGTGCTCCTTGGACTTGGTGTTCTTGCGCGGAGCCTCGAGCTCTGGGATCTCTAGGTGGTCGGCCGAGGTCTTCTTGGCGTCGAGCATGGTCTCGGCCATGCGAATAGAGAGGTCATGAGCCTCTGCTACTTTGAAGCTGTCGTCCTCGCAGTTATAAGCTGCGTATACGTTGCCCCTGATAGTGAGAACTCCTTTCTCGGTAGGCATCTTCAACACCAGATACCTGTAATGAGGTATGGCCATGAACTTGGTGAGCGATGGTTGACCCAGGATAGCATGGTAGGTGCCATCAAAGTCAGCGACCACGAAGTTGACGTAGTCGGTGCGGAAGTGGTCTGGGGTCCCAAACTACACAAGTAACGTGATCTGCCCGAGAGGTGTAGAGCTCTGTCCAAGGAGAACACCCCAGAACTGTGCCTCGTATGGCTTGAGATCCGCCTGGGTTATCTTCAGGGCCGGTAGACTGTTCTTGAATAGTATATCGATGGAGTTGCCGCCATCAATCAGCACTCTGTCGAATTGAACTTTGTTGATACAAGGATCAAGAACCAGGGGAAAACGTCCTGGTTCAGGTATTGTGGCCCATTGGTCTTTTCTGCAGAAGGAGATCTCGCGGTGAGACCAAGGAGGGAGCCATGGATTGGCGATGAGGTTGTCGGTGTTGGCCACGTTCAAGCAAGCGCGGGCAAGCAGCTTGCGTTCTCGCTTGGTCTCGATGGACACTTTGCCTCCAATGATGGTGTGCACGCGATCGGTTGGCTTGACATACTTGTGACGGGGATCTGCGTCTTCATCATCGTTGTCCTCGTTGCGCTGTTCCCCTGCATCGTTAGGCTTGTCGGACGTATCCGGAGCCTGTTGATGCGTGTAGATAGACTTGAGAATGCGACAGTTCTCCATGGTGTGGTTGGACTTGGGATGGAGCTGGTAGGGCCCTTTCAATGCTTTGGTGTAGTCTTCTTCGTAGTTACGACGTCCGCCCCCTTTCTTGACGGTGTTGACTTCACCATCGTCTTCCCGAGCACGCTTGCCCTTGTAATCGTCACGGCGGTTACGCCGCTGATTACGTTGATCGTGGTGGTCGCGGGAGTCATTGCACTAGTTGCGGCGATCAAAATTGTCACTCCGACCACGGTTGCCGTGGTAGTCATCGCGTTGTGGGGGGTGGTCGGAGCGGGGAACCCTTGCTGCTTCTTCGATAATTATCTTCTTAGCGTCATCGGCGTCCGCATATTTCTTGGCGGTGGCCAGGAGTGTTGTGACCGATTTAGGCCTCTTGCGAAGGAGCTTGTCCCTTAGAGCGTCGTGGAAGCGGAGGCCAGTGATGAAAGCCTTGATTGCCTCGCTGTCAGAGATTGACGGGACCTTGATGCGCATCTCTGAGAAACGCCGGACATACTCACGCAGCGGCTCATCTTTCCGATCTCGAATCCGCTGCAGATCATATTTGTTGCTAGGTTGCTCACAAGTGGCAATGAAGTTGTCGATGAAAGCTTGCTTGAGTACTTGCCAGGAATCGAAGTAGTTTGCCGGCAAACTGACCAGCCATTGGTGACCTGCATGACCAACAGCGACTGGAAAGTAGTTAGACACGATGTGCTCGTCAGCCATGGCTGATCTGCACGCGGTTTCGTAGAGCATGACCCATAATTCGGGGTTCTCCTTGCCGTCATACTTCTGAAGTTTTTTGAGCTTGAAGTTCTTGGGCCATATGACTTGGCGAAGGTGCGGAGTGAACTGCTTCAAACCCGGCGGGCCATGGGCAGTATCATATTCCATACAGCGATAGCTTTCGTGAGACGCACGATCGTTGGCTCTCTGGTTGATGCGATCACACAGATCGCGTCCTCTGAGGTAATGGCGAAGATCGTTATTGCCATCACGGCGATCTCGGTTGCCATCTAGATTAGCCCTGCGACCGTGGTTATCATGGCGATTATCGCGGTTGTCTCGGCGGTTGTCGTCCCGGGCGTTGCGGCGGTTGTCCTCTCGACGGCGGTTGTCATCTCGACCACCATCATGGCCACCGTTGCCGCCTTGATGGTTGTCTGATGGGTCGTTGTTGCGCGAGCCACGTTGGTTGGGTGGCTGTGAGTGACTTGAGTACTGGCGGCTTGACTCGACTAAGACAGATGGAGCCCAGGCTTGATTTACAATCTCTACGGTCTGGGCCATAGCGGCCGTCAGATAGGCTTGTATTTCATCGCGAACTGCCTGAGTTTCCGGGGTATTGGGTAGCCGTTGCATTGTTGCCATAGCAACGGCTACATTGGCGCTTGGAGTCCTAAAGACCTGTTTGTCCCCCACCCTGTCGAAGGCATTGTTGAGGTCACGTGGCTGGACCCTAATGCGTCGTGCCTCCTCTTCTGCTTCGGCGTCGATTTGTCGGCAATTAAACTGATCAATATTGCGTGCTTTGCGTGCAGTCCTTTCCTATTCGGTTTCGCCAACTGTTGGTGGTTCATCATTGCTGACAACGTTGATCAAATCCCCTTGTCTTGGTGGGAAAGACGGGAATTGTGGGAATCCCGGGGCGTGGTCTGGGATATCCAGATCGTATTTGACGCCTTCATCATCGTGATGCTGGAGCTCAGTGTGGTCGGAGGCATTAGATGCGATGCCAGACGAGGAGCTAGAGTCACCCTCTTAGACTGTGTGGATGGATCCTTCTTGATAATCCTCAATTCTGATCATGTTGACAAAGTTGCGTTGTACATTATACTCGTAGTTGGAGGCAGCGTTTCGCAGGCCATAGGGTTGGCCCTGGTAGTTCTCCGTCGAGGCTTCATACTCAAAGAGCTAGAGACCCGTCGCGGAGGCTGGCCGGCGACGAGCGGAGCGCCCTTCAGGAGTAGATATGACCACGAGATCTGTACCAAGTTGTGCAGGACGACTGGCCCGAGCTGGTCGGGTAGATCTGTTGTGGGAAGCGGTTACCTGCTCATTAGGTCCATGTTGAATTGAACTTACCAGAGCTAGGGTTTCAGCAAGTTTGGTGCCGACCCGATCGATGGAGTCGAGCAGGTCGGTGTTGTCGATCTGCCTTCCCTTGTAGCGGGGAAGCGGACGATGGGTTGTCAGCGTGGCTGAAAGTGATGCGAGCGTGGTCGGAGCCAGATCCACCATGGTCGAAGACAAATCCACCATGGTCGGAGCCAGATCTACCGTGGTCGGAGCCGTATCCACCGTGGTCGGAGCCAGATCCACCGTGGTCGGAGCCAGATCTTCCGTGGTCGGAGCCAGATCTTCCGTGGTCGGAGCCGTAACCACCATGGTTAGAGTCGTAGCCGATGTAGGTGAAGCAGCGGTCAACGCAGATTGAATCCACGCCTCCTCCATAATCGTGGCAATGAGGTCATCGGAGCCGGTGGTCCAGGTGATCTGACCGATGGTGAACGTGAGGCCGTTCGGTGTAGCCATGAAGCCGGGGATGATGACCATCTTGTTCCCTTGGAGAGCAGTACGCACACCCCCTACTTGGCGCGCCACTGTCGATGAAATATGGTCGGCAGTCTACCCAGGGGTATGCCCAAGGTAGTAGATTGTCTATAGACAGATGCACAATCTACGAACAAGACGGTGACGCAAGACAAACATGAGGTTTTATCCAGGTTCGGCCACCAAAAAGGCGTAATACCTACATCCTGTGTCTGATTGTATTGCTGTATGTCAATGAGAGGTGTTTTTTAGAGGGGTCCCCTACCCGCCTTATATAGTCTGGGGGGCATGGTTATAGATCTGGAAACTAATCCTAGCCAGTTACAATTGCCATAGGTGGCCGGATAAGGATTCCTATTCTAACCGACCAGGATCTTGCTTGATCGTCAAATCCGTCTTGACTCCTTATGCGGGACTCCGAACAGGTTGGCCGGGCCGCGCGTCATCTTTAGGTGGACCAGACCCTCTGATCTGGGCTGGCCCAAGACTAGCTGTAAGGGTATGGGGGTTAATAGCCCCACAGAAGTGTACCACCCCGAGTGGTTAGCAAATCCCATTCTTGTATGAAAGAAGAGTGGGAAATGGAGGATGTATGTTGACTATACGGCTCTCAACAAAACATGCCCAAAAGATCCATTCCCTTTGTCATGCATAGACCAAGTAGTCGACTCCAGCTCAGGGTGCGAAACCCTTCGCTTCCTTGATGCGTACTCCGGGTACCATCAAATCACGATGAAAGAGTCCGACTAGCTCACGATGTCTTTCATCACCCTGTTTGGATCATTCTGCTATGTCACGATGTCGTTCGGTCTGAAGAATGCTGGGGCTACGTTCCAGCGTTGTGTGCTCAAGTGTTGCGTGGACCTCATCAGGCGAACCGTTGAGGCCTACGTGGACAACATCGTGGTCAAATCCAAATGGGCTGACCAACTCATAGCCAACCTAGAACAGACCTTCTCAAGACTCTGAGCAAACGACATTAAGCTCAACCCCCAGAAATGTGTTTTTGGGTCCCGAGGGGTATGTTGCTTGGTTTCATCATCTCCGAGCGTGGCATCGAAGCCACCCCGGAGAAGATCTCGGCCATCACAAGGATGGGCCCAATTCAGAACATAAAGGGGGTACATCGAGTTACCAGGTGCCTTGCCGTGATCAGTCGTTTCATCTTGCTCCTTGGCGAACGAGGTCTCCCCCTTTATTGGCTTCTGAAGAGAACCAACCACTTTGGATGGATGTCCGAGGCCCAGGAGGCACTTGACATGGTGAAGCAGCTTTTGACAAAGGCCCCGATCCTGGTCCCTTCGATCGACAGAGAACCGCTTCTACTCTACATTGCAGCCACCACACAAGTGGTCATCGCCGCCCTGGTAGTGGAGCGAGAGGAAGAGGGCCACACCCTCAAAGTACAGCATCCCGTGTACTTCATTAGCGAGGTCTTGTCTGATTCCAAGACCCGCTACCCCCAAATCCAGAAGCTCCTGTACGCCATCCTCATTGCCAAGAGGAAGCTGCGCCACTACTTTGAGTCACATCCAGTGACGGTCGTGATGTCCTTTCCCCTCGGTGAGGTCATCCAAAACTGGGACGCCATGGGAAGCATCACGAAGTGGGCTCTCGAGCTGATGGGTCAGGGCATTTTGTATGCCTCCCGGACGGCCATCAAGTCCCAAGTGTTGGCTGATTTCATTATGGAGTGGACCGAGGTCCAAATGCCGCCAGCAGTCGTCGACCAGGAGTACTAGACGATGTATTTCAACGGATTGCTGATGATGAAAGGCGCCATCGCAGTGCTGGTCTTCATTTCGCCTCTCAGAGTATGTATGAGGTACATGGTTCGCATCCATTTTCCCTCCTCCAATAATGTGGCCGAATATGAGGCACTCATCAACTGTCTGCGCATCGCCATCGAACTCGGTATCCAACGCCTCGACGTCCGGGGCGACTCTCAGCTAGTCATCAACCAAGTCATGAAGGAGTCGAGCTGCCACAACACCAAGATGGCCGCATATTGCAAAGAAGTCCGCCAGCTAGAGGACAAGTTCGACGGTCTCAAGCTCAACCACATCTAGAGATGTCTCAACGAGGCGACTGACACGCTGGCAAAAGAAGCATCTGGCTGAGAGCCGGTGCCGACTGGCATCTTCACCAGCGATCAACAGCGGCCCTCGGTCTGCTACAAGGAGCGGGAACAAGCCGATAGTGGTCCGCCTACCCTGGGCTTAGGAGCTAACCAGCCGTCGGCTCCATCTGACCCCGAAGTCATGGGCTCGATGAGGATCCAGCGATAGAGCCTGACCCTCTGGTCGACTAGAGAGTGCCTTACCTCAACTACCTCCTCAGTGAGGCACTGCCGATGGACAAGACAGAAGCTCGGCCACTCGCACGTCGCGCCAAGTCCTTTGTCCTTGTTGAGGGCGAACTCTACAAGTGAAGCCACACCAGGATCCTACAGCGCTGCATCCCTATCGAACAGGGGAAGCGACTGTTGAGCGACATCCACGGTGGGGTCTGGGGTCACCATGCCACACTGAGGACCCTGGTCGAAAACACATTCCGTCAAGGCTTCTACTGGTTGACCGCAGTAGCTGATGTCGAACAGATTGTGCGCACCTACAAAAGGTGTCAGTACTACGCTCGGCAGACCCACCTACCGGCCCAAGCACTCTAGACGATCCCCATCACATGGCCGTTCACGGTCTGGGGGCTCGATCTGGTCGGACCTCTCAAAAAAGCGCCCGGGGGCTATACCCACTTGCTTGTCCCCGTAGACAAGTTTACAAAGTCCAAGCAGGCCGTGCTGTTCTTCCTCGACATCATCCATCGCTTTGGAGTACCAAACTCCATTATCATGGACAACAGCATGCAGTTCACCAGGAAGAAGTTCCTTTGATTCTACAACGAATACCACATCCGCGTCGATTGGGCTACCATGGCGCACCCCCGCATGAATGGGTAGGTCGAGCGCGCAAAAGGCATGGTCCTACAAGGCCTCAAGCCTAGGATCTTCAACCGGTTGAACAAGTTTGGCGCACAATGGGTCATAGAACTTCCCGCGGTGCTCTGGAGCCTGAGGACGACCCCAGCCAGGCCACTGGCTACACGCCGTTTTTCATGGTCTATGGTTTCGAGGCCGTCCTCCTGACAAACCTCGACTATAGATTGCTAAGGGTTAGGGCATACGACAAACAGGGGGCCAAGGCGTCTATCGTGGACGCCATGGACCAGCTGGATGAAGCGCACGATGTTGCCCTCTGCTCCACTTGGCCAAGTACCAGCAAGCATTGTGTCGGTACCATAGCCATCGAGTGCGGGGTCAGGACTTCAACGTCGGTGACCTAGTGCTTCACCTCGTCCAGAGCAACAAGGACCGCCACAAGCTCTTCCTGCCATGGGAGGGACCATACATCATTGCGGAGGTGCTCTGACTACGCACCTACAAGATCAAAACCATTGACGGCGAGGTCTTCATCAATGCCTGGAATATCGAGTAGCTACGTTGCTTTTACCCTTAATAAATGCACACCCTCTCTTATTAGTTTTGTCATCGAACTCCTCGATCTTTAGTAACGCCCTACCCCAGTAGTGGCAAAGGGTCAGGCCTCACTTGGGGGCTAATAAGAGCGTACCTATCTGGTAGACATTCTCTACGCCCGGCCCTCTCTCACGTTAAGACCCAGAAGCGAGGTTTGCAGAAACGAGCCTCGAGTATAACTGGTCGGACTGCGAGAAACGTACGCCCCCGATGGCTATGGCGCCTTTTCTCACCAGCGTGATCATAGTTTTTTTTCTGCACCCCGGGCTTTTTGGCCTTAGCTATGGCAAGAGTCGGTGCGTGTCTAAGAGTATATCCACCTAGCAAATGTTTGTCTGTGTCTGACCCCCTCTCACATTAAGACCTTGGAGCTAGGGTTGCGGGAGCAGACTCTGAGTATAACTGGTTGGACTACGAGAAACATACGCCCCAACGACTATGGCGCCTTTGCTCACCAGCATGATCAGAGTCTGTTCACCCGCACCCCAAGCTTCACGGTCTCAATGATAGAAAAAGGGTCAGAACGCACTAACCTTTTTATACGAAAAAGGGGAGAAAGGCTAAAAAGCTATATGGCCATAATGAGATTTAAGAGCTTGTCCATTTAATACAAGTTTGCCGCTGGGCTTATCTGCCTAACTAAATTCTTGGATGGGGTGATCTCATCCTCTATCTCCATAGGTAAGTCCAGTCCCAAGCAGATCATACAAGTCGACCGAACAGCTTGGCCGCTGCTAAGGGACAGGTAGGGAGCAGCAGGATGCACCCACGAGAGTTATGCCAACCCCGTCATGTACGACGGACCCAGTTTCCACTCGAACATAGACGGTAAGAGCTCCCTAAACCCGTCACTCGTGCCATTGAGGTAAGTCCTATGTCAGCGGGTCGCCCAAGTCGATCGAATGATTCGGGTCGTTGCCGAGAGATGGGCCACTCTTACTTTACACGCGCTCTCTCTAATTAATTTCGCTATCGAGCCCTCGACCCTAGCAACGGCAAGGGGTCGGGACTCGCTCGGGGCTGGTAGGAATGTCTATTCGGTAGACACTCTCTATGCCCGACCCCTCCTCACGTTAAAAAACTAGAGGCAAGGTATGCGGAGACAAACACTGAGTGAAACTGGTCGGACCACAAGAAACCTACACCCTAGTGGCTATGGTGTTATTTGCTCACCATCGTGATTGGAGTTTTTGTCCCTGCATCCCAAGCTTTAGCCTCCACCTTCCCCGAAAAGATTTGGAGAGGCCCACCTGTAGAATCTCCATCGAGGAGAGGTCGGTAGGTCACCCGAGGCCAATCGGACGGCTTGGGTCATGGCCGAGATATGGGCAAAGGGCAGTGAGTGGGATACCTCATGCATGTTACGCCAACCCAGTCATGAATGATGGACCTAGACCCCACACGGACATATCCGGTAAGAGCTCCCCGAACCCGTCACGCAAGCTATCGAGGTTACTTTACTAGCCCCTACTTTTTCTTTTCCCGTGCATGAACATTCATTCATCCATTCATCCCATACATCCAAGCATTGCATATGCAATTGCTGCATCACAACACTTCAAGTCGAGTCACGAAGCGGTAGTCGTCTCATTCGACATGAGTGGCAACTGACCGAGGTTCGAAGGTCGGCCCGCAAAGGGATCAAGGCTGTCTCGTGTCAAACAGAGCCAGGGGAGAAAAACATAGATGAGCCCCAGCGACCTTGCCTGGCCCTGCTTAGAAGTAGACAGGGACATCTAGACCTTCCTTGTTCGATCCTATCGTCGAGCCAAGCCCACAGAATCTCCATCGAGGAGAGGCCAGCGGGCCACCTGAGTCACTCTGAAGTGACATGGGCATGTGCCGAGAGGTGGGTTAGGAGTAGTGGAATGCCACATGAGGGCTGTACTGACCCCATCAGTGGATGACGGACCCGGATTCTACTTGGACATGCCCATTAGTGAGCTCACCGAGCGTGATACTCGAGCCATCGAGGCAAGTGTCGTTAGCTCAGCCCCTCCGATTGCAGAAACCGAGGATGGGGTGACGCATGAGATCTGGCCAACCCCTAACGACCCCATGGGGCTTGGGGCTTGAGCTGCCTGACCCAAAATCAGGAGACCGGGGTTCAAAGGCCGGCCCGCGAAGGGCCCGAGGTCGCCTCACGTCGAACAGAGCCAGGGGAGAAAATGCAGGTGAGTCCAAGCGGCCTTCGCCCAACCCACTTAGAAGCGGACAGGGTCATCTCAACCTTCTCGTTCGATCCTAACCTCGAGCCAAGCCCATAGAATCTCCATCAAGGAGAGGTCAGTAGGCCACCTGAGTCACTGTCCATAGCGATACGGGCATCTACCGGGAGGCGAGTTAAGGATCTGTGGAATGCCACATGAGGGCTATGCCGACCCCGTCATGAACGATGGACCTAGATTCCACTCGAACATGCCCATTAGTGAGCTCACCGAGCGTGTCACTCAAGCCATTGAGGCAAGTGACATTAGCTCAACCCCTCCGGTTGCAGAAACCGCAGATGGGGTGATGATCGCAAAGATGAGCCGACCCTTGACCGGACCCCAGCTACGCGTGGGGGCTCGAGGAAAGTTAGACTCGCAAGGAAACCAAACGCACTGGCGCAGAACGATGGCTCAGAACCTAGGGAGGGTGTACATGCGAAAACAAGAGATGTTTTCTCCTAATAATTTTCCTATCCACTCCTCGATCTTTAGTGAGACCCGACCCCAGCAACGGTGAGGTGTCAGATCTCACTCGGGGGCTGATAAGGGTATAAGTACACCCTTTCTGAAATAATCGCCACGCCCGACCCCTTCCTCACGTTAAACCTAGTGGCAAGTTCTACGGAAATGAACGATTGAGCAAGGCTGGTCGGACTACGAGATACCTATGCCTTGGCGGCTATGGCATCTTTGCTCACCAGCGTGATCAGAGTTTTCGTCCTATACTTCGGGCTCTATGGTCTTAACAAATGGAAGGGTCGGAATGCATTGACCCCTTTTAACACATAAAAAGGGAGGAAAAACAAATTCAATCAAATGAAATGAAATGACGAGTTTGTTTTTATGATACACAAAGGTCAGCACTTGTCCACTGATTACAATAATGATCATCCGACCTATCTGACTAACTAGCCCCTCCAGGGGAGAACTATGTCTTCTATCATGTCTGCCAGGTCCTACGAAAGGGGAGCCACCACCGCTTCCATCTCCTCTAGCTCATGGACTTCATAGCTAGGCGCGAAGCCATGGCTCATCGCCTCTAGGTTGATGCTGTCCCCGTAATGAGAACGAGCAATCGTAAAGGATTGATTAACCCTGGCTCGAAGGGCATTCCTCTTGAGCTGGCGCACCCAAGCCGTGGTCTCGACAGCATGGGCCGCAAGCGAGCTAGTCCCCTCTGACTGCACCACCTCAAGGTAATCGTAGACCACCTTAGGATACCGAGCTCATCGCTCTCTGCCTGAAGATTCCTCCTCGCCTCAGCGAGGTCCATGGCTAGCCCAGCTGAAACGCTCTCGACCTCTAGCTTCTGGGACATCACCATTCCAAGCTTGGCCTAGAAAGAGTCGACCTTCTGCTACACGTCGTTGTGCTCTTGGTAGGCCTGGTCCCGCTCTTGGAAGGCCTGTTCGTGCTCCTCGTGAGCCATGCCACATTCCGCATGAAGCCTCTCCAAGGCTTGGAGCAGCTCATCATGCTCCTTGCACAACCAAGCAACTACCATGGCATCTAGGCTCGCCCTCTTCTCTAGGGCCGTGAGCTTCTCCTTGGCTCCCAGCATTAGCTCCCTCTCCTTCTCAACCTTGGCCAGAAGGTTGAGGATCCGCTATTGAGTCTTGGCGTCCTTCAGGAGTAGCTCGTCCCTCTCCTTCCTGACCTTGGCGGCCTCCTCGTCGTCGCCCCACGACCTCACCAATAGGGCCTTGAATGCCCTGTCAACCTCATCAGCATGCCGACAGGCCTGAGTCACCCGTAACCAAAGACTGCCTGCCTCCTCAGCAAGGGGAGTCAAGTCAGTGACCTTCTGTTGGGCGGTAGCAAGCTGAGCCATCACCTCCCCATGCAGCCATGCCTCCTCGATCAGGTGGTCCTAGGTTCCCCTCTACTCATTGTCGGTGTTTCGAACAAACACCGGCTAGTAAATTTATAATTGTTGCGCGTTAGGCCCGGATGGTGCACTAAAGGACACAAGGTTTATACTGGTTCGGGCTAAATGTCCCTACGTCCAGTCTGCTACTGCTTGTGTTATTAGTACCGAAAAAGGTTCGTAGTAGGGGGTACATACGGTCGAGAGAGGGAAAGGTCCCAAGTCTCTGATGAAAAGGTCAAAAGGATGCCAAGAGCTCGGTTGCTGCTTGGTTGTATGTGTGATGTGTTGTGTGTGTGTCAAACTGATCCCCCTTTGTGGGGTGTCCTTCCCTCCCTTTTATAGACCAAGGGGGAGCACGGGGTTTACAGATGGGAGAAAGAGGAAAAAACCTACGGTAGAGATCACCCTTCGGAGGTGCCGAGCTTTCCTTTTTTCTCGAGCCTATTCCACGATCATGATAGATCATGGCGGGGATAGCACGTCCGCTGACCCTGACAGGGCCATGCCCTAACCTTGCTTTGGTGAGTGGTTACATCCCATCCTGCCCTAGCAGACGGTGCGGGATGTCAGGGCGCCGAGCCATGCCTCTGCGGGGGTTAGACAGGGAAATGACCATACGCCTGTTACTATAGATGATGTGAGTCCTTCCTTCGATTGTAGTGGTTGTCACATACCTGTGTTAGTATCCGTGCCCGAGGGCTGAAGGCGGCGCCTACTACACTATGGGACAAAAGTCGGCGTCTACAACACTATTCGGGCACTGTTATATCGGAAAGGGCTTAAAGCGCCCGTCCCATCATATCCTAATGGTACATTCCTGTAGGCATACAGGGCATGGCCCTCAATACTATGGTTGACTTGAATGTCCTGTCGTACCCTATGCTCGTCTTTATGAAGGATCAGGGTGCAGTCGTCGGGCAAGGCGGAGTCTAGCCCTTAGCCGTTGGGCGAGGCAGGGCCTTCCCTCGGACATCGGATGAGGCAGAGCCCGCCCTTAGCCATCGGGCGAGGTGGAGTCTAGCCCTTAGCTGTCGGGCGAGGCGGAGCTTGCCCTCGGACGTCGGGCGAGGCAGAGCCTGCCCTTGGCCATCGAGCGAGGCAGAGCCTAGCCCTTGGGGGTCAAGCGAGGTGGAGCCAACCCTTAGCCATCGAGCGAGGCACAGTCTAGCCCTCGGTGGTCGGGCGAGGCGGAACCGATCTTCCGTCGTTCGGGCAAGAAGCGCAATAGCGTTCTTGTCTGACTAGAAGTACCAACGTTCGATGGTTAGTTCCACCTCGTTGGGTACCCCTGTATTAGGTTCCCAACAGTAGCCCCTGAGCCCCTGGGTGATTCGGACAGAATCACTCGGGGGGTGTTTTGACTTGCCTGGTAATTTCGGACCCTTCGCGGGTAAGGCTGTGAGATTCAGTTTTTGTCAACTGTATAGTTTTAAGGGAACCCTGGTATCCCATTTGCGGGGATCTCATCCAGGGTCAGCCTGGCTGGGGCTCGACTGCGGGTCGAGGCCCCACTAATGCTCGTGTTCCTGAGTCCTGGTCGCTTGTGGGCCCATCCCTCGTTGGGACGGCCGTCGAGACTGTTGGGCCGAGCCTTGGACTTCTGAGCCTAGGCGGGCCAGAGAAAAGGCCTTTTGACCTGTATTCCCTCGATGGGAAAAGAGTCTTGGTCTACTTGGGGATGGTGAACCGTCCGGCGTGATTTTGGTGGGAAAGGATCGGGATCGCGGGCACGTATCCCATGATGTGATGCGGCGGTGTGTCATGGCGGGCTTAGAGATTGAGGCAGACAGTTGCCCTTCTCGCATCCGTCGCCCCTATAAAACCATGGGGTTCGCCCCCAGGGTTCCGTACTTCGTCTCTGTAACACCCCGGCTCAGGGCTTAATAGGATTAATAGGATACTTGTACCAACAAGTTGCAACTTCTTTTTTGAAAGCCCATCTCTTAAGAACTCCAAGGTTAAGCGTGCTTGGCCTGGAGCGATGGGTGACCGACCGGAAAGTTCTTCCTGGGTGCGCACGAGTGAGGACAAAGTGCGCAGAAAAGACAAGTGTTGGTCTGTGAGGGCAGTCTATATCCTAGTTAAGCTGCCAGATGTAAGCGGGCCCAGCCTCAGAGAGGTGGGATGTTTTAGAAGCTGTAACACCCCAGGTGTTTGGCTTCCACATTTGCACCTGCATTTCATGAACATGAGCATCATGCATCCATTCGTGAACTTATATCACATGAAACATGATTTAGAAACATTACAACATGTTGTATATTTCATGTGTATTGTTTCTTTTATGAAATGTAAAGTGTGCAACACTTAAGTGCAACATGTGCCACTCACTTAGTGAAACAAGGTTAGTTAGTACTATGCAACAAGATCATGAAACATGTGAAACATGACTATGAAACAATTGTAACATTTCATGTGTTTTTCATTGTTTCAGTACATACCTTGCTTGATTCTTGTGTGACCAATGTATGGTGTGGCTAATTATTCTTCTAAGAACCTTAGTCATACTTAGAATGTCATTAGGAACAATGTTCATGTTGATCATTTTGCCTAATTAGGTTTCCAAGTCATGGTTGACCAATTTGGACCCCTAGAGCTCCTGTGTTTGACTGTTTAAAAAGTGTAGCTTAGGATGTTTGCATGTCTGAGCAACCTAAAGCAAAGTTGTAGAGAATTATATATGGAACAAAAGTTCTTTTATGACCATCTCATGAAAATGTGCAGAACATGCTCAAAAAGGGCCCACAAGTTAGTTTTGAGATCTAATTTGAAACTCTGAAAATTTTCTAAGTATTGATTGCAATTACAGTTTGAAGGAGCTGACTTTGGCTTGATTTTTTCTGTATCTGTGGAGAATTAGTCCTTGATACTTAAATAGAAGTTGAAGATGGAAGTACGGGCTACAACTTTCATCTTGACTGTTTTCGCTAATGACCAACGGATTAGGAGAATAAGGGCCATCAATTAACGCTGTCAGTCGGTGTTTGGATCACTGAATGGCGAGCTATAGTGTTCGACACGTTCAGAGGTCGACGGCCGCGCGTCGCCGGTCGTCTGACCGCACGGCCACGCGTCGTGGACGTCCTGGCAAGGCCAGCCACGACGGACACACTCACACGCGCCTAACCGACCAGTGCACAAGCTCAATTTTTCATTTCGTCGCCCCACAACGCGCAGCAAGCGAGCTCAGCCGCTCCGCCATTGTTGCCGCGAAGCTTCGCCGTCGCCGAGCTCGCGAACCACCGCAAAAACACAAACTCCATCTTCACCACAGCTCCACCGTGTCCTCCTCTACCTTCTCCATCTCCTAGCTGTGTCGTTCGTGCTTTGGTAAGGTCTCAGTGACCATTTCCGCCGTCACCGCCATGGGCGTGACCTCGCCGGAGATGAGGCTGCCGTGGCCAGGGTAGCTAGGAATCGTCCTGTCCCCGTTTCTTTGCCGTGTTAGCACCGTGGCGACCTCAGGTAGCTCACACCGTGTTCGGTTGAGCCAGCCATGGGTTGCCATCGCCGGCAGCTCACACCGGAGCTCTGCCGTGCCGCCATCACCGGCGACGAGCCACCTCCGTTAGGTCGTAGCTCGAGCTAGTAGCACCAATCGATTCACCGCATCACGTAGATCGCGTAGGTGTCCTCGGTGTCGCCGGAGGAGTCGCCGTCGGCGAGTTCCACAGTCGCCGCGCCGTCGAAGCCGCCTCCCCTGTTTTCGCGGTCACTGACCGGTGGGGTCAGCTGACACCCGGGTCCCGCTTGTCAGTGGCTGTAGTTCATAGGGCTAGTTCAAAAATGCAGTTTTGAATGCTGATTTGAGATTTTTTATCTCCTGTTTTGTAGATCCAAATTGGGTGGTTCCAATTTTGTTAGATTCCCAGTTAGGTCTAGTATTTAATAAAAATATGTCTTGAGCATATTATGTAGAAATTTTGGATGAATTAAATAAGAACTTGAAAAGTGTTTTTGAATGCATGCAAACTTGTTTAAATCATATCTTGAGTTTCTGTGATCCAAAAATTATGAAATTTTGTGGGTAAGCTAGTCTTGTATAGTAGAAGCTCTGGTTAAAATTTAAGAGTCATTGCTTGTGTAGTTTTTGAGTTATAGATTTTCCTTTTATCACTGGTAGATATTTGGGTGGATTTTTGTAAATTATCTATGAATCCAATGACCATGAAATTTGTTGGAGAGTGTCCTAGTACCTTAAGGATGCTAGGAAAAATATGAAATCTGTTGCTTGACACTTTTCACTAAGGTTTCCTAATTATGACATTTTAAGCCATTCTGCCTTACCATTTTTGTGTAGGTTGTTATACTTACTCAAATGGTGTGAAAATTTTATGGTAGTCTACTTAGGGCATGTAGTGTCTACTGTAATTTTTGTAGAATTAATGGGGTAGTTTTCATATATGTTTACTATTTCCACTAATTAATTAAATAAATTAAGAAAGGTATTAAAAGAAATGTTTTGGTGATGGACACCCTACTTTATGGTGTTCTTGTGATATGTGTGATATGTCAGTAAAGTTAGTTTTGTCCAATTAAGTGTTTATAGCATAAGTTAATAATTATTTATTTGCATCATTATCCCTCTGGACAGATCTGGGAACTTTGGAAAGTTCCCCATGATAATTTGGTTTTCTGTGATTGTGATGAATACAAAAGTTGTAGATAATTTATGTATCTAGCTCCTGTCAAAATTTGAGGGCATTTGGCCTAGTAGTTTAGAAACTACAGCTGTTTAAAGTTAGGTTCCAGTTTTGCTTACTCTCTGCCTTGTAAGGACAGAGTTCTGTTGATTTATGAATTCGACTTGGTAAAGTGTCGAATCATGCTTTGAGGTCTAAAAATGAATTGTAGACAATTTCATAAGCTTTCCAGATTGTCTTGTTGCATGTCATTTGGAATTATAAATCTCCAGTTATGGCTAGCTTACTATACCGCTACATAGTCTTCATTTTGCTGAAATACAAATGCTTGAGTGTATGTTGTTGCAATGTAATCGTTGATTGTTTAGGGGTTAGCCTAACTTGAGAATATGCTTAGGTGCAGGTGCTAGGTCATTAACTGAAGATGAGCAATTATACATTAGGTTGTATAAACTTGGTAAGTAAAGTGATTTGAATAGGGCTTAAGTTGGAATATGCAAACTACAGCGAACATGTGCATTCCCCGAGCATCCCTGACATTCGTTCATGTGCATCCATGATATTTATCTTGCGCATTCATGCAATAGGTGTGCCGGAGGGAGTGACGTTGCTGGAGTTTGAGGGAGCCAACCAGGAGGAGGAACCCGAGGTGCAGGAAGCCGACGAAGCAGTCGCCGCGGAGGAATTGCCCGAGTGCCTTGACCACCAGCCTTCCTCGTTCCTGAAAGGCAAGCCCCAGAGCATATTAAGCTTCCCATGTTTTTATAAATACTTTGAGTACCTTTTATTGTTGATGATGCATTAAGTATAGGAATTGGTTGGAACCAATTGCTGCATTATATATCATTCCTTGTCCAGATATCGCACTGGAATCCTATTTAAGTTCAGGAACGGGTTAAATGCTTAGCCATGCTTAGTGCGGTAGAAGTCAGGTGATTTCCTGTCACCTGCGAGCTTTAGGATGAGGAGGATCACGGTTGGCTATATTTTCTATCGTGGAAAAGAACCATGTGAATAATGAATTAAGACCGAGCGGGGTCTTGTGTAGGTTTGAACATAGTGACTCTGTCTGAGTCGTTTAAGGACCGATATGCTGTACGTCCTCATGTCATGTTGAACGCAGCCTAACACTTAGCTGGCCGGATAAGTCGTTCCGACCGCGAAGCCTAGTAGCTCGACTCAGGCCGGGGACGCGAGCAGTGGCGGCATTCTGGAGGTAGTAAGGATATGCGGAGAGCCATTGGCATAAGTCCAAGGCGGGTTAGAGTCCCGAACAACCTTGGCAGAGTGGTTCTCTGAGAATGTTGATCTGATCGGACTCGCGACTCCTAAATCGTACCAAAGGTGACTTGTTTGCGACTCCGACAGGAGAAGCAGGGTTTGTGTTTAGGAATACCCCTCCAGCTAGATAGGAATCGATTCGAATCGCCGTCTCTCCCGGATAGTGAGAACTTGACTGAGCAGCGGCAACGTAGATTCAATTAATTTAACGATATGGTTAAATGGATGATGATGATAAGGTTGCCACAATGAATACCTGATATGGTTATTAATGTTTGCACCCTAATAAAATGATTGCTTAGTACAGGTGCTAATATAGTTGACAGGTTAATGGCTAAAAAGTCACTGCTAGTTCAGGTTAAGAGTTAATCATTATTACTTATGCTTTTCTGCAAAAAGAAAGTGTCAGCCAGATCCACTACATTAAGCTATGCATAATCCTTGGTGTCATTTATTTTGGTTTCTGGCGGGTAAGTCTAGCTGAGTACATTCCCGTACTCAGGGTTTATTCCCTCTTGTTGCAGATGACCTTCTATATCAGGGATTCTGTAAGTATTGTCTCCACCCGGCGGGTGATGAAGACTAGATCATGGGCATGATCTCTGTTCTCTTATCTGAATGCTTTTGCGGGCTGTGATCAGCGAACCAGTATGTGTATTTGAACTCGAGTGTGTGAGTTAAACTATTTGCTTCCGCATGTTTTACAAGACTTGTTTTGTAATAACGATGACTCTGTGATGATGTAATCTATTTGCGAACGTCTGCAAAATGTTGTAACATACGATATGTGATGTTGAATTACTGTGATCTTGGTTGTATGCAAGTTGGTTTGAAATCCTTCGAGATTTCAGTTGACTACCGGGTTTATATGGGCTCAAGTTCGAGAATTTGATCGTTTCGGCGATTGTTTTTGTACTTGTGCTCTTATAAATTAGTCGGTTCTGTGACAGCTACCATCAGAGCTAGATTCAACATTAAACATGTCTTACGGCTATTTAAAACAAAAGCTTTTGTTGTAAAAACGGTTTTCCAACTTATAGTTATATATAAGTGTTGAAAATCAAAATTTTTATGGTATACTGGTGATCACATCCTTTATAGCCCACTTAAGGACTTCGAGGTGGCTTATATCTAATTACTAACTTGGGGGAATTGATTGTTTCTATTTCATCGTCCATGCGGCGTGATATTGTATGGATGCCATTCGTTTGAATGGTAATGTATGGATCAATTGCCTCTACGCTAAGGTAAGTGTGAGTTGTGAGAGCATGACCGTCCAACCGTCGGTCTAGGGGAGAGCTAGTTGTGGTTACTGGAGTATTTACATCTTGTATACATGTATATATGAAGGTACTTAATTATGGGTACATTTGTCGAGTAGTTTGGATATCGAAGTATATATATCGGGGGATGTATATATGGAGAGTATCTTAGTTACTGCTTGTGTAATTAGCATTATATCTTGTTGGGTTGGGCTGCAATGAAGTTTCTGCAGGTACGCTAACAATGCACCGTGTAGATCGACTAGTTACCGCTAATTGAGAGAACGTATGTATGCCACCGTATATTCCGCTAAAGCTTAAATTTTAATAGGTTTGTGAGGACGTACGGAACGCGCATGCATCATATTCACTCATGTCATTCATATTGCATTACCCTCCCTTATAATTGCTTATCCCAAGTGTAAAGTGCAATCTCTCAGCAAAATAATCCTCTCACGTGAATTGCATCCCTTTTTGATACAGATGGCCACACCCGTGTTTCCTACTGGTAGCAGCACCTTTCTAGACCAGTTCGGTACTCCCACTTTGCTCTGGAGGGTGCTCAGTTCAGTTGGGTACCCGGAGGCACCCAACTACACGTGGAGGCAGGCGGTACCCTTGGGAGATGTACCATGGTACGTCGTGACCTTCATCGTGCCGCAAAACCCCACAAGACCAATGTGGCATGGGTGGAGCATTGAGACTGATGGGCAAAGCCCATGGGAAGCCGCTCAGGTTGCTGCCCTGGATGTGCTGATGGATATAGCACAGAGCTTCGGGGATGAGTTAGTGGGTGGACCTGCTTCATCCATTCCCCGAGTGTCTCCTACTGAGGCTGAGTGGACTTAGGACGTTGGTCAGGCCTTGGTTCGAGGCCGTGGCGAATGGGTGCAGAGCGACAACGTTGGAATGAGTGCTATGATGGCAGTCCTGAAGCTTTGTCGAGTCAGGCAAAACACCTTTTCGAGTGTGCTTGATGAAGCCGGCAAGGCAATGGGAGCTCAGCACAAGTTCAGGTTGCGTGCCCGTAAGTATTATCGTAAGGTGAATGCATGTGGGAGAGCTCAGCGAGAAGTTGATGAGATTCATGGTATTGCAAATTATCGTCTGCAACAGTGGGTTTAAACCGCACGCGAGAGAGACGAGCTTCATGACCAGCTGATGAACCTCACTATTGAGATAGATGAGGCTGCACAAGAGTTGGATCGTGTGACACATCACCGGGATGCAGCTTTAGAGTTAGCAGAAGAAAGACGTCGGGGTTGGATTTTGGCCAACCACAACGCCTTTCAAAGGGAGCAAGCACTACAAGGACAGCTTGAAGAGCTTCAGGTTGAGCACCATCAACTGCACAACCGTCTATTTCCTATTCCTCACCCCATACCAAGGTATCCAAATGTGGGTGGACCTCAAGTGATTGAGGCCGATGAGGAAGAAGAGGACGTGCAGATGGTTGACAATGCAGCTGAGCTGGCAGAAGAAGAAGAAGAAGAGGAAGACCCAGAAGAAGTCTAAGGTGTCTCCGATGTGGACAGCGATCACTTCGACGCGTAGTTCGTTAGCAAGTCTCGCTAGTTTAAGCTTTTGCAGTCATTGATGTAATGGACTTAAGTACGATGACTGATGTGGGATGTACTCTTTTAATTCGAACTCGGCATGTAATGTACTTTAATTTGCTCCCTTCAGGACGCGTATCGTAATGGTTAAGTTTAAAACTTGTCATGTTGGAATGCACTGCGTATGGCGCTAGTAATCTACTTGATGATGTGGTGATTGGAGAATGAATTATTGCCTCTGTTATTGTATGAAGTTTTCATTCTCGTCAGTAAATTCAGTTTGGCACAATTACATTGTTCCTCTCCAATGTGCTGACATCATCAATAATTACTGGTTGCGCATTGTGCAGATGCCTCGTACTCGTTCCACCGGTGCGGGTGATGATGATGATGATCTTCCACCGCCACCACCACCCACACCAATGGAATTGATAGCAATGCTTGCGAAAGGACAACGCACTATGGCTGAGGCCCTCCGTACGATTGCGAATCGGGATGGTCGTGGTCCACGCCAAGGACCGGAACCAAATCAATACAGTGATTTCAAGGATTTCCTAGACACAAAACCCCCGATCTTCAAGGAGGCTGAGGAGCCTCTACAAGCTGATGAGTGGTTGAATACTCTCGAGCAGAAGTTCCATTTGCTCTGCTTGACTGAGGTGCTGAAGACTGAGTACGCATCTCACCAACTACATGGGCCAGCTGGCATTTGGTGGAGTCATCATCGGTCCACTATGCCCGCTAATGCCCAAATCACCTAGGATCAGTTCAAGTCTGCTTTTAGGGAAAATTATATTCCTCCTGGTCTCATGGCGATCAAGCATACAGAGTTCATGAAGCTGACTCAGGGGAACAAGAGCTTGAATGAATACCTGTAGGCTTTCAATAACCTTGCAAGGTATGCTACTGAGTTTGTTGACACTGATGCCAAAAAGATCGCAAGTTTCAAGCGGGGACTTAGCCCCAAACTTATGAAGACCATGGGAAATTGCAAGTGTGCTCATTTTAATGAGTTTGTGAGTGATGTTTTATCGCAAGAGAACAACAATGCTGTGTATGCTGCTTCAAAAAGTCATAAGAGAGCCTATGAGGCGGGTGCCTCACAATCCAAGGCTCCCGTCACACAGAGGGCTCCATTCCGTCCTCCAGCGTCAGCCGCTAAGTTTCGCCCACTGCAGAAGAAGAATCCTGCCAAGACTAGGTTTCGCAAGGCATTTACAGTTGCTCTTCCCAAGGGCACTACCAGTCAAGGCAGTTCCAGGGCTCCTCCAAGCAACATGGCGTGCTGGAACTGCAACAAGACAGGCCACTGGGCAAGGGAATGCCCTTACCCTAAGAAGAATAACTACCAAGGTGGTCGTCAGGGGCAGGTGAACCACACTAATATTACTGAGATTCCTTCAGGAGAAGTAGTGACCGGCTTTGGTAAGTTTCTGATTGATCAACACCCCGCAGTTGTACTATTTGATTCAGGTGCTTCGCATTCCTTTATTAGTCCAGCATTTGCATCCAAGTTTATGCAGAAAACATATGCTGTTGAGGGTGAGGGTTATTGTATTAGGGCTACCAGTGGTGTTATCCCAACCAAGCTGTTATCCCACATGGCATATTCGTCCAAGACCTGCTCACGCCGTCCATCGAAGAGAAAGATTCCACGGCAGACAAGCCTCCAGACCAGCAATTGGTGGCTACGGTTTCGGCGTCAAGCACCGCCGAGCCCCCTCCGACCACTCATGAGCCTGACTAGAGAATACCTTTCATCAAGTACCTAACAGATGGCAGCGGTTACACTGATCGGACAGAGAACGAGCGCCTGATGCGTCGTAGTAAGCAGTACCTGCTCGTTGATGGCAAGCTATGGCGCAAGAACGCAAAAGAGGAAATCTTGATGAAGTGCATAACCCAGGAGGATGGCGAACGTCTCCTGGACCAAATCCACTCTGGCTCCTATGGCAACCACGCGGCCTCAAGAACGCTGGTCGGCAAGGCTTTCCGAGTAGGGTTCTATTGGCCGCCGCCAGATGTCGACGCAGAGGCTAGTCCGCCACTGTGAGGGTTGTCAGTTCTTCGCCAAGAGAATCCACGTACCAGAACATGAGATCCAGACAATACCAGCCTCCTGGCCCTTCGCATGCTGGGGACTGGATATGATCGGGCCCTTCAAACCGGCTCTAGGGAAATTTACATGCGTCTTCGTGCTGATTGACAAATTTTCTAAGTGGATAGAATACATGCCTTTGGTACAGGCATCCTTAGAAAAGGCTGTCACGTTCCTCGACCAGGTCATCCACCATTTCGGCATACCGAATAGCATCATAACCGATCTGGGTACTCAGTTCACCAGGAACGCTTTTTGGGACTTCTGCGATGAAAGGAGCATAGTAGTAAAATAAGTCTCAGTGGCGCACCCTAGAGCTAATGGACAGGTCGAGCGGGCAAATGGCATGATCTTGGACGCGTTGAAGAAGAGGGTGTATAGAGAAAATGACAAGGCTCCCGGAAGATGGCTCAAAGAGTTACCAGCCATGGTCTGGGGACTCAGAACTCAGCCTAGCCGTAACACCGGCGTCTTGCCATACTTTATGGTTTACGGTATTTGAGAGGCGGTCCTCCCCGCAGATATAGCTTTCAGATCAAGACGGTTGAGAACTTCGACAAAGGCAAGGCCAATGAAGTAGCACGGAGCTAGAAGTGAATAGCGTAGAAGAGAGGCGGCTCAATTCTTGTGTACGACGCCAAATACCTTGTTGCTTTGGCGCAAGTACTACAACAAGAACGTTAAAGAGTGGTTTTTGTGGTCGGAGACCTGGTCCTCAAGTGGAAGACGAAACCAGCCGGTGTCCATAAACTCGCAACCCCATGGGAGGGGCCCTTCA